>QZML01000560.1:3510325-3546304 GCA_016801275.1 Hystrix brachyura
TATAGTACAGTTTCTGGTCAAAGATTGTGATGCCCCCTGCCTTGCTCCTGTTGCCCAAGATTGTTTTTGCTATCTTTGGTCTCTTCCAGTTCCAGATAAATTTCATGATTGTCCTTTCTAATTCTGTGAAGTACGTTAATGGTATTTGGATTGGAGTTGCATTATATCTGCATAGTAGTTTAGGAAGTATATCCATTTTCACTATGTTGGTTCTTCCTACCCACGAACATGGGATGTCTTTCCATTGTCTGAAATCTCTTTCAATTTCCTTTTTTAGAGTACTGTAGTTCTGTAGTTTTCAATGTAGAGATGTGTTACTTCCTTTGTTAGATAGATTCCTAAGTATTTCATATTTTTCGATGCAGTTGTGAACAGAATAACTTCTGTTATTTCTTTCTCAGTGAGTTTGTTACTAATATATAGGTATGCTATTGACTTTTGGGTGTTAACTTTGTATCCACCTACGCAACTGAATTTAGTTATTAAATCTAGAAGTTGTTTGGTGGAATTCTTGGGGTGAAATAAGTAAGATCTGGGGAGCCAGGCAAGACTGTTCTAGGTGGCCAGAACGGAACGGGGCTAGGGCAGAAGGTCAGATGTGTGTCATCAAAAATTAACCACACAAAATGGAAAAGGGAGGAAATTGCAAACTGACAGGTGGGTAATCGCTGAACACAGTCTGAAGCAGTATTTTCAGTTGTGCTGGGAAGAGACTGCTTTCCTTGTATATTGAAGAGATGGACTAGCAAAATTAGTGAATAGTTGACAAGGTAGCTTCTCAAGTAATCTTTAATTCTTCAAAATCAATATAGGTAAGGATTCTTGATAGTAATAATACCTTCTATTTTGTAAGGACTTTTGACTAAGATGAACATAAGATGCTTGAAATAATAGTGAACACATTATATGCAATGTGATAAAAAAATACAGTAAATGTTTAAGAAAAAAATTTTTTTAGTTTTTATTGTTAGTACATGTGTGTAGTACATGATTACATTTCTCGTGGGGAGTTGGTACCTGTACATAACACATCTCAATTCTTTTTTCACCCCTTTCCCTCCACTCCCTCTTCCTTTTCTCCACCTTAAATATTTTTAAGAATTATTACAGTAAAAGTGATGTTGCTATTAATCCCTTTAAAATACTCCTCTTTGCTTTGAATGCACTTATCCCACCACGCTTGCTACTTTCTGAAGCAATTCTGGAAGCCCTCTTTCATGAGTGTCTTTGGTTATGCCTTAATTGATTTGGAAACATTTGCCTCTCAGGTGCTCTTGAATTTGGGGGAGAGTCAGAAGTCCCCTAGTGCCAGATCCGCTGAGTAATGTGAGTGAGGGTGTGCAGGAATATTTTCATGGGCTTGACTTCTGTTGGAAGCCACTAGGCAGCAGCATTCACTACACTTTTTATCACAGTAGAAAAAGACAGTCACAAAAGAATACTCCCAGCACAGCTTCTGAAAGTGGCAGAACCACAGGATAAGTGTTTGGAATGAAGGGGAATATTCTGAGGGAAATTAATGGCAATATATCTTTTACTGTAATCATTTACTTATTTACACAAACATCATATTTTCTGTGACCAGTCCTTCGATGTTCAATGATGTTTTGATTCCATTTTTTATATTTCTACTAGCATTCGCTCCTTTTCTACATATATATACACACACATACACACGTGTATACACACACACACAAACATATACACACACACACATAGAGAATGATACTTTGGTTGTTGAACGGCTCCAACCTTGAACTTTCCACTACTTGAACAGTCTGCTCAGTATTCTTAACTTTACTGGATGATCTAACTGAAAATCCAATTTGAAAAAACCTGAGGGGCCAAGAGAGAGCCTCATCTCGCCCCAGACAGAGTGGCAACACCACAGTCTAAGCGCTGCTCTTCCCCAGACAACATATACAGTAGTGTTTGTGTTTGTGTGTGAGAACATTCACCACTGTGCTTTTGTTTTTGTGCTTTATGTGCGTAAAATGTTATAGCCAGGCTCCAAAGAAAGTGACACCAGTGGAAAACTAAGACGGAAACTCTGACAACCACCATAGTGTTAAAGAAATCTGTTAAAGAGATGGAAAAATGAATATATAAGTTTAATTTTTGGGCTTCAGAGCCAGTTGCTTCGTTTTCCATTATTTCTTATGGGAAAAATATGTTCGGTTCTCAAACTTTTCAGTATTTGAACACAAATTTGGAACAAACTGAGTTTGACCAGCAAAGTATCACTGTATATGTGTATACACGCACATATGTATACACACACATAAACACATGTATATATATACACACATATACTCACACATACATATGCATGCACACACACACATATTTCTTCCACTTGTTTCTCAAACGTGTCTGTTCACTGAAATCCCAAGAACACTCCAGGCCATGTTTCTAGGGTGCACTTAAAAAAAAAAAAAACTTAGTTCCTTCTTTTGTTTTTCATGAATTAAAAAAGCACGACATTATTTTACTCATGTTAGAGGCTTTTACATAAATAGATTCCTAAATGAGTGTGTGTACAAAAGCAGACAGGATAAAACAATGATCCACCTGCAACACCACTTCTGTATCCTAATATAGACCCAAAAGAGGGCAACTTGTCCACACAACTGTGAGACTTAAGAAAAGGGACTGAAACTCTTTGGGTTTCTCTTTTATTATCTCCAAAGACGGAATAATTGCACAATTGTGCTGCACAGATTCTTGTGAGGTTAAATTATAATATGGGTACATGTTCATTTATGCGTATATCTATAAAATTATAAGGCAGGAAAGGGCATCTCAAAGACATTAAATTCCTTAAGAACATTACTGTCATTGTAAGCAGCAGGCTGAGATGAGGAAGAGCCCGCACCCCAGAATCCCAGTCCAATATGCTTCCCAAGTCGGCATACTGCTTCTTTACAGTGACTGTGTCCGGAGTGTCATAATTTCAGAATGCTTCAAACCCACACTCAGTGTTCCATTTTGTGAAGCTGTTTAATTCTTGGAGAACTGAACATAGAAGAGAAGGATCTGTCGGGAAGAGAGCAGGAAACTTCTCTGTGTGTAAATGTCCTTACCTCTCACCTTCCTGTGCCTGGTCTCCCTTCTTCGTTAGAGGACAGATGGACAGAAGAGTCCCCAGCCCAATCCCAAGCTGTTACGTGTGGTTTCGCAGCCAAGGCATCTCCCATATGCCTGGCTGATCCCTGCTCTCCAGGTTGACACAGCAGTCCCCTGAACCTGCGCCTGCATTTGTGTGTGACCGCCCTCTTCCTCATCCCCGGTCTCTCCTACTGGCATTTTCTCAGGCTGCACCTTCCTTCGCAGAGCATGTTCTTTGCATATTTCTGCTAACCAACCGTGTCTGCCTCCCTATTGCCTTTTCCCATTTTCTTGGAGGAGGGTGGAATAATTGTGCCTCCTCCACCCTCACTGTCACCAGTCTTAAATCAGAGGGAGAGACTAAGAAAAGCACACAATTACTGAAAAGAAATGTCCTTAACAGTCATCGTTTCTCAATGTGGCTATGACTCCAATCTACAAAGGCAGCATTCTTTGATTACTATCATCAAAAGCCCATTACTTTAAAGAGGACAGTACACATTTCGAATGATGCTATTAAAGTGTTTTTTTGTAGCTGAAGTTGCTAAATAGTGAGTACTTTAGCCCCGTCCAGTCATGCAGGGAGCATTGAAATATTTAAAATATGAGGCAATCAGGCACTGAACCTAATATTTACTCTCAGAATCACTTAGCTGTATTTTATCACCTCTCCTGGTCTTCTGAATTTTCATCAACAAAGCATATATCACGAAATCCTCCCAGGCAGGGGAAGGTCATAGCAACACCTTCCAGTGACTTCCATGGTGATGACATTAAAATCTGAAGATACATTCATTTCCTGAGATACGCTCTTCCCTCATGAAATGAAGACAGACCAAGGGTTCATCTCAAAGAAAATCAGACCAATCTTTTTTCTCTGCTCTTAAATCAAGCAAAGCTTGTCGCCGCCTTCTGCGTTCACTTTGCATAACACTATTTTCTTTCCCTCATGCTCATTTTCCCTCCCTGCATGTCCCACTCTATTTATATATTGATCAGGCAGGATAAGCAAGCTCAACATATATCTTAAAAAGTCATGACTGCCTTCATTTCTTAAAAACCCTGGGCATGTGTTTAGCGATAGGTAATTCACACCAAAGGGAGCGGTTCACTGAGTTTATCAGGTAAAAGGTCACAGGGAGAGGTGACCCTCGGGGCACAGGAGCAGTCCACGGAAAGACCAGGTACACGGAGGGTGGATTAAATTTCCACTCTGTCTTTGCAGCTGGGCAGTTGGCAAACTACTTAACCCATCGGAAGTTCCTTTGCTAATCTTGAATTTAAGGCCACTGAAAATGAAAGATTGAAATTCAACACTAGATAGCAAAGACCTTGAACTGTCAGTACTAGTAAAAGTGCAAACCTGAACACTATTTTTATTTTCCGTTATACAATGTGCTTGTTGAGAGTAAAGTTTGAAACACTCTCTTTTGTACTGTTTGAATATAGACTTTCCTTACTGAACATAATTTATTGCTGATCTTAGTGTTAGAAAGTATTTCTGAAATTTGATTACACTATCTTCTGCTGCATTTCTCTAAGCAAAATTGATTTTTAATTTGCTTATTTATAAAAACTGGAATAATACCTCATTCACAGTCACGAAATTAGCATGAAATAGAGCTCATGTATAAAGGCAATACCTTGTGGTTAGCAGCGATTAGGACTATTTTTTAGGAAATCTTTTTCTCCTACATTTTATTGGCTTCAGAAGAATGTACTACTATGAAAATAAAAGATGGGCTGGGGATTTAGCTCAGTGATTAGAATGCTTGCCTTGTAAGCACAAGGCCCTGGGTTCGATCCCCAGCAGCAGCAGCAACAACAACAACAACAACAAAAGTATTTAAAATACAGTAGATTTTTAAAATACAGAATGAAGAGAGAATGGAAAGTACAATATAGTTGATTTTTTATCTGACTAGAAATAACGTACACCGTTAAGGGTAATCAGCAGCGACATAAGCACTCACATAGTTGTTCATCACCAAATTCTCAACAATCATTTAGCCTCTTGCTGACAATGACTGGAAACAAATTCTCAAAGAATGTTATCCTTTTCCCTATTTTAGACTGTGAGCTGAGGTCACATCTTAGTACTTTGCACCCTGCCTGCAAGCAGAGTAGGACTTGACTGTACTCGATTGGATCAAGATGTGAATTAGTAGGACAATATTTTAATTTTCACATGGGAAGTGTGTGTCTGATCAGTCAGTTAGTCACAGTTGTGTAGTGAAAATTTCTCCTCTTGGAAAACACTCGAAAATACAGTTCTTTGACATACTATTTTTTGTGATATTAATAGAAGATGTATGAAGAAAAATAGGAAGGTGAAATGTTGGTAAAAGGAATTAAGTCCCATTACCATGGGAATACACTGCCTTTGATATGTAGCTAACAGGACAATAGTGTGATTGAAACTACAAAAAATCTTCACAAGACACTTTGGTCTGAAGCTGACTGTTCAAGACAACAACACTATTTTCCTTTTTGCTTGGAAAACTCTATCCAGTCGGCTTTCCACTTGCTCTCCCCCAATCCCAGTACGCTCAACTTCAGAGCTTTCCCTTCTCATTTCTCTCCTCCCTTAGACATCCGGGTTTCTTTCCTTGTTCCATTCATGTGGCTGCGGGAGGTAAGACTGCTGCTCTCTTTGTCAGTATGAAACTGCAATCTTTGTCACTTTTTATCACTTCTGCTTACTTTCTTTCCCTTCTTCTTACCTCCCTTCTTGCCTTCCTCCTTTCCTTCTTCTTCCCCTCCTTTTCATCCCTCCTCCTCTCCCCTTTTCTCTCTTCTTCTTCGCCTTCCTTTCTTCCCTCTCTTCCTCCTTATTTCTTTTAGATTTTGGTAGCACTTAACACTCTTTAAACTACATGTGTTTTTACTTGTCCTGTTTTTCAACCGGATCCACAGGGATCAGAGTTTTGTCTGTTTGATTTACACCTGGACCCGCGGACCCAGAAGAGCACTTGTTATCCAGTAGATATTCGATAAATCATTGTCATGTTGGTGCTGTTAAAATAGAGAAAATGTCATTATTAGGCCACTAGTGGAAGCATTTCCACATCTAAAAAGAAAAAATAAAAAGAATTATATATCAGGAAATAAATCCAGGGAAGAGCACAGCCTGAAAGACAATAAAGAGAAGTTCTGATGAACTTTTTACTATCAGATACAAGAAACTGAGCACTGAAAGAAATTTTCATCGGAGAAGATAACCCTTGGAGCCTCTTCTATCACTCTGTCCTGCCCAGTGCCCAGCAGCCCTGGCTTCTGCCCAGGGGCCCCGTCGGTGAGAGTGGACTCCTGGCAAGTTTCTCACTCAATATCTGCCTCGAGGTGGGAGGAGGGTGTGGTCTGATGTTCCCAACTCCCAGAGAGTCCGAGAAGATCACCAGCAGGATGTACCCTTGCTGCTGCCCCCCCAGAAGACAGACTTCAGCCCCTGACACAGACATGAAGCAGTAGTTTGGCAAAACAGAGTAATTAAGACTCACTAAGATTTTAATTTCAATATCAATATGAAAAGAATCAAACAAAAAGTGACATGCAGTAGCTGCAGAACACATAGCTTCAAGATACACAGAGAATATGCCATCATGTATACAAAATACCATACAAAGTCACCAGAAATTAAAAATGTTTCCAAAATTAAGATTTTTTAGAAACTTAGGACGATGTTAGGTAGAAAAATGAATATAACTGAAGAATGAGTTGAAAGATGAATCAAATGAATAATTTTCTAGAATGTGGTACAGATAGACTAAGATATGACGTTTCTGAGTGTAAATCTGGAAATAAGAAAGCCTAAAATACTATCTGGTTATAACAGAAGATAATCAGAGACACAAAGCATGATTTTTATATTTATGAAATTTAGTTCTTAGATGACAAAAAAAAAGTAACACCAAAAAAATGCTAAAATTTTTGGAGTAACTTGGTGTCTTGAAGTCAATTAGTGGTAGCGATAAATTTTAGTATCTTCTGAAATGCTAAGGATGTTTTAGTCTGACTACAAGATTTCAGAAGGAAAATAAATATCCTATCTTCACAGGTCTCCTTCTATTAGGGGAGCCACGGGGATGTCATAGAGTTTGGTTGCAAAATCCTGACCCACGAGTCTGAGATGTGTTTCCTTATTCTCTGTTTTTCATTGCTAATGAACGAACACTGAGTATGTACTTTTGAAACAGCGACACGCCGACTGGGCTGAAGACAGTGACTGGGCCAGCAGAGGAGAATATGGAAAGATGTCTTCTTCCAGAGTAACAAGATTTCAGCCCAGAGCAGCTGAGCTCCACGCGCCAGGAAAATGACGCTTGTCTTCCCGAGTCTTCCATCGGGATGCAGGGTAATTCGGTGATAGCACTTTTCTCTTGATGTGTAGAAGTGCTGTCACCCGAAGGGTGATCCTCATCCTCCGAGGGAAATGTAGCCTAGCGGGACTGATTACCTTCACTCTCCGTGGTGTCTGCTCTCTGAAGACTTTAATGCCCACAAAGCCAACAGAGCCCTCCAATCAGCCGGCTGGGGCTGCTATTTGTCCTAGAAATCACAAAAAGACAGCTTCAAAGGACTCTAGCTAAAGTAGGAAATCAGGTCTTCAAATATTTGAATGGTGCCTGAGCCAGAGTCAATGGACCGTTCCCTCCCTCGCCGTATCTGTCCGGCAGGTCTTGCCCATTAAATATCAGTGAATGTGCCCAACCGCTCTTCAGGAGATGAGTGTCTGAATGCGAAAGATCATTACAAAGTTATCTGTGCTTGAAAACCAGGAAGTAATCGTGCTGAATAGTGAGGAACCACACCGGGGAAGGCGTCTGTGTCTTCACTTGTTTGGGAATTTGGCCAGTTCAGAACTTGTAACATTTCATGAAAGAGAATGTAAGAGAAAAATCATCTACAGACCTCATAACCCCCAACTCCTTCAAACACGATTCAGTCTTCTTTTGTGGACAGTGCAGTGTCAAAGCTGGAACTGTGTGAAAAGGCAGATCTGTAAGAAATCTCTCGTTTCTTGGAAACTTCCTGGTAGTTCAAGAAATAAGCCCCTCGGAAGTTTCCAGCTACACAGTGATTTTTTTTTTTTTAACTCTAAGTTGTCATAGACCATTAAGTTCCAGCTTCTGCCAGGCATGGAGACTGCTAGAGGACAAGGCCAGCACTTGGAGAAATAAACAGCTTTCTCAAGATCGTGATTATTGATCTAAATGTGACTGGAAATGGATTGGGAATGTGACTCAGCCACATCTTGTAGCAATAACTGAAGATGAGGATTTTCTGATACCTGAAGGAAGCTGGAAACTCAAAACCTTGTTTGTGATTCTCTTGCGTAGAACAGAATCTTTGGGGGAGTTATAGAGTTCAGTTAAGCTCTTCTGCTGTGTAGGACATCTAAGCTCGGGTAATGTCAACAAGCTATCTGGAGCTCAGTTTCGGATTGTTGTGACGTATTTCTAAAATAGCATATAAACACGTCTAATACAGTGACTGCTTGATGCAGTTTGGATCAATAATATTCCCTAAAAGGCTCAGGTATTCAAAGGCGAGGTTTTAGGAAGGTGATGGGATGATGGGGATGCTACACTGGACAGCGGAGTGATCCACTGGCGAGTTCCTAGCTGAGTGCGCCCTCAGGAGGCAGGACCTTGTTGGGAGAGGAGTGTCACTGGGCAGTATGTCCCTGGAAGGGTATGTTCTGTCCCAGCCCTTTCCTCGCTCTCTGGCTTGCTTGCTGTCTCTCTGCTCCTGGCCACAACGGGGTGAACAGCTCTCCTCAACCATTCTCTCCTCCATGGTGTTCTTGCCTTGCACCCGACCAAACAGCAACTGAGGCCTCAGAAATTACAAGCCAAAGTAAACCTGTTTTGTGACAATGATATTAGGTATTTTGTTCCAGCGACAGAAAGTTCACTAATGTTCTGGTACGTAAAGATTACTAAGAAGTTAGCGATTGTATGTGGTTAAGGATGAAAGAAGTGATGACATTGTTCATAATGTTTTATTTTAATGACTAAAACTCTCCAATAGCATCTCTATTGCAGCAAACAAAGAAACTGTCACTTTCTTCAAGATGTTCTTAATCTAAGCCATGTATATCTTTCTAGTCTTATTTCGAAATATTTTGTACATACAAACTTTTCTTTCAATTGCTGTCCACTGTCTTTAGAAATCTTACATTTTTAACCAAGGTACCATTTCTTCAGTGCATCTCCTAACGAATCTGTACATAGTCTCTTTCTCTGTCTTTGCTCCAGTCCTCTCAAATCTCATGAGGTGTCCTGGTAGCTTGCTCAACCAAAGAGCTTTCATTGCAAAGGTACCATAAGATGTGTGTGATTTGCATAGACCTCTCAATATTATCAAGAAAAATTATTAATTTTGAACAAAGAAGTTACATCTATTTCAGGTGTCTTCTGGAACAGCATGGTTTCTTCTTTAAAAGGAATGAACATTTTATTTATCTTTTAGTACAAAATAAATATGGTGCCTGGTCACTAGCATTTAAACTCATTTGCCAATAACTTTTTAAAATAAAAAGGTGGAAAAATTTTCTCCTTATCAAAATTTTAGTTTTCTTATTTATTACTTTGTCATTCAATTTTTTATTCTTTTGTAAACATTCATTAATTAAATTATCTTAGAAGCCTGCTAGACAGATCTTAGTAAGAAATACCAACGTAATTTTATCTTTGGGAAGCATGAAACAGAGAATCAGACACTTACAAAGCTAGTTGCACGCTGGTGAGATCAGGGTTCCGACAGTGTTTTACAGGCCAGGTGAAGATCTCGGGTGGCACAGAGCAGGACAGACACCTAGACAGGTAGAAAGGATGAAGGGAGGAAAGTTAGAGGATGACAGAGTACATGGTGGAGGGATGATAGATAATGAGGGTGGATAGATACATAATGAGACAGACAGTTTTTTTTTTTTAATCTAGTGTCTGATGCTTTTTCCTTCAGACCTGTTCTTCCATCCAAAATCATTTCTCCGTAAAAAATTATTTTCGGAAATCAGTGTGTGTGTGTGTGTGTGTGTGTGTGTGTGTGTGTGTGTGTGCATTTCAGTTTATTAGGCAAATATTTCTTACACATGACAAAATTCTGATCCATGACAGAAGTAAAATGTTAAAATCTGGCTTCATCAAAATTAAGAATACCTACTTTTTAATTAATTACTTGATTTATTTTATCAGTACATGTTTACATTTCATGCAGTTTACAGACATTTCAGGAGTGGTTACATGTACAGATTATAGCTTGTTTCTTTTTTCTTATTCTCCTTCCCCATCCTTCAGCCTCTCCCCTCACCCACCGATCCCCATCCCCTTTCTCATACTTCTTGGTGTTATTTGTCTTAGCTCATATCATGGCACCTAGTGTTTATATTAATTGGGTTATGTACATGGCAGATCTTTCTTATTCTCATTTTCCCTTCCCCTCCTCGCCACCCTTGTCTTCGTTTCCTCGGACCACTTCCCTATGGCAAGTGATTCATCTCTTTGTCCCTTTCTAGCCATCCTGCATCATTTTCCTTATTCGTATGTTGCCTCACTCAGATGTGAGATATCATACAGTATTTTCATTAATTTTGTAGTGGACGTCTGTGGGGAATAAAATTTCTGCACTTTTGTTTGAGACAAATGAAATTATTTTGCCTTCATTTTAAAAATCAAATTGTGAATTATGTCTCCTTATAAATTAAAATGAACTAATTTTGATAATCATGTTCATGAATTTGAGCAAAGTTAGAGGTTGTATAACCTGGAAGAAAATGAAGACCTGACTATTTCTAGCAGATCAAACATTTCCTCTCTATTCTATCCCAGGCAAGTTCTCAAGTCAAACAACCACTGATCTGGTTTCTAACTACAGAATTGAATTATCTTTCTATATAGTTCCAAATAAATGAAATGATACAATATGTATATTTTCTGTCAGACTTCGTTTGTTTCACAAAATGTTTCTGATATCTGTCAATGTTATTGTATCAATAGTTACTGTATTTTTATTGCTGAGCAGAATCTAATGAATGTAAAATAATTTCTCTATCCACTTCAGTCCAATTTTTAGCCATGGTGATAAAAAAAACTGCCATGAACATTTGTGTGCAACACTATCTGTTTTCAATTTCCTCCATTTACTCCTAAGAGTACAGCTGATAGACTGAATGATAAATGAGTGCTACGCTTTACTAGAATATTGCTAAAATATTTTCCGAAGCGATTGTACCATTTTGCATCTGACACTACCCACCAGCGATGTTGCTACAAAATTTTCTGCATATGACGTATCTTTTTTGTAATATTAGGGGTTAAAGTGATCAATGGTTTCATAACATTATTGCTTTAATTTACATTCTTCTAATGACTAATTATTGCTAAGTATTTTTTTCATATTGTTTAATGATCTTTTGCATCGTTTTCCGTGAAGTGCTCGAACTTTGGGCTCCTCATTCTTTTTTAAGTTTTTAATTTGCAAAAAGTAAAATTAACTTTATTTTTAGCATACAGATCTATAAAGTTTAATACAAGATTACTTTTATGTAGCTATATTGTGAAAAAAATCATATCTCCTTGCATTTGGCACCTATGTCTAAAGTCAACTGACAAAATACCATCTGTCGTTGAGTTCTTTTTCTGTTAATTGACTAATATTTTGCTTTATCTTATCTTGAAGCTATTAAATTATGAAATCAGGTCATATGTGGCCTTTGACTTTATTGTTTTTCACAGTTGTTTTGCATATTACAGAAGCTTTCCTTTTCCATGAAGATTTTAGTATTAATTTGTCGATTTCTAGCAAAGAGCCTATTTGAATTTTGATGACATTGCATTAAATGCATAGACAAATCTTGAAATAATTAACATAAAACAATGTTGGGTTCCCTATTTAAATGTCTTATAATTTTCTCTTTTTAGTCATTTTTTCCTCATTAACGTTTTACAAGTTCTGTTATACAAATTTTACATAACTTTTCTTGGCTACAGTCCTTAATAGTTCTTTATGTCTTTGTAACATGTGATCTTGTGAAATTTATTTTTTCATTCTAGTAACTCTTCAGTACATACATTACTATTTTCTTTCTATACAATTATTTGGTCTACAAAAAAACAGCGTTTTGCATCTTTCTTTTCAAAGTGTATTCTTTCATTTTCCTTTTTTTTTTAAATCTTATTGCATTGGTTAGGCTGTCCAGTACAATATTGGACAGAAGAGCATAGGTGGTGGGGAGATAACTCAGAAATAGACTGCTTGCCTAGCACACAGAAGGCCCTGAGTTCGAGTTCCAGCACCAAAAACACAGAAGTGTAAGAGTACGTACCCTTGTTGATAATGTGTGGAAAATATTCTCCAAAAATTCTAATTTGTAGGTTTTCATTGGTATTCTTTTGCAAGTAGAGAGCATTCACTTTCATGCTTAACCTGCTGAGCATTTTAATAATAAATATATATTGAATTTGTCTAATGTCTTCATATATCTATTGATATGCACCTATGTTTTTTCTCTGTGTTAGAATATACTATGTTAAGTGATTTTTAAATGTTAAAATAGTCGTTTATTCCTGGGATAAGTCTTGACATGACACATTATATTTTTCATATATACGATGGTTCAATGTGTTAATATTTGATAAGAATGCTATTTTGTCACTAATTCATAATATTTCCTAAAAAAAATCAATATAAATCCACTGGAACCATCAGGGTCTAGATTTTACTCTGTGGATATGCTTTTAATGGTGATTCCATATATCCAAGACATATATAGTAATCTGTATTTCCTTTTTCTTCTTAAGTAATTTTCGTGATAGTTTTTATCTTTGAAGAAAGTAAGACTTTTCATCTATGTTGTTGAAGGTTTTGTCACACAATTTTAAATCTTATTCTCTTCTGTATGGTACATCTTTTTTCTCTTCTTTCATTCCTCATGGTTGTTGTATGTTCATCTTTTTTGTTTTTGATGCATCTACTTGGATATTTGTTTTCAAACACATTTTTTGTTCAACCACATTTTGTTGCTTTTTATTATTTCTATTGTATTTATTTTTGCTGAGCCTAAATATTTCTTCTTTAGCTTCATTTTATTCTATTCTGTCTACTTCTTCAGACAGAATCATATGTCACCTATTTTAGATAATTCTTTTCTTTCTTAATATAAAGATTTAAAGTTAATTTACTTCTGGTTATAGCCCACTAATTTTGATGTGCTTTATTTCTTATTTTATTCATTTCAAAGTTATTTTCTAATTACTTTCATGATTTTATTACTGAATCATGGGTTAGGAAGAGTGTTGATTAGTTTTCACATATTTATAGATTTTAAAATTAGAGTTCTGTAATATTTTTGATTGAATTTTGTTGAACTCCAGGCACATAGCAGGATTTCAAATATTTTAAAGTTATTAAGGTTCACTTTATGACTGCAAGGATGACCATATGATTATGTTTCTTTTGAACTCGAAATTTGTGCATACTTAATTGTTGTTGAATGGAGCATCTTATAAATATCAGGTAGACCCCTTTGCTTTCTGGCATTGTTCAAGTCTTTCATAATGGTACTGATTTTCTCTCAACTTGTTCTAACAATTACTGGGAAAGAGGCATGAACTACTCAAATGTAATTATGGTTCTATTTTTTTTTATTCTGTCAGGTTTTGCTTTAATTATCTTAAAGTTCTTTTATTCGGTGCTTAAACATTTAGTAATACTATCTCTTCTAGATAAATTGATTCTTTATCATTGTAAGAAGTCTCTGTCCTTTGTAATATTTCTTGCTCTGAAATCTACTTTCTTATGCATAGTAGGTTCTTCATAAATTTCTTTCATCTTTTTCCTATTAAACCATTATCTTCGTTCAGCTGGGCATAAAATATCTCTGATTTCTCCTGATCCTTTAAGAATTTTCTCTTTATCACTTATTCTCAAAAACTCGAGTATAATGTGTCTCAGTATTGTCCTTTTTGCTTTAATGTTTTTGAGGTTCATTGAACTTCTTGAAGTCTATTTTTATAGGTTCATCAAATTTGGTAAATTTTTAACCGTCATTTCTTCACATTTCTCTCCCTTTTCTTTCCCCTTTCCTTTGGAGTGGTTGATCATCAGCATCTGAATTGCCTTCCTGATGTTTTACAGGGAGTAGAAGCTTTCTGTATTTTGTGTCATGACTTTTTTCTTGTTGTGCTTTCTTTGAATAGTTCCATTGAAATGCATTTAATTTTAAGAATGTTTTCTCTATACCCTCTTGTTTTCTATTAACTACTCCCAATGAATTCTAATGCCTTTTCATGCCTCAAAGTTCTATTTCTGTCTTTTTCTACCTTCTGTTTTTTTCACATTATATTCGTGTGTTGTTTTAAATAGTTGATCAAGTGGAACACATTTAGAATAATTATTCCAATGTAATTAACTACTAATTCTATTATCTCTGTCTTTTGTGGATGTGTTTGTCAATTAACTTCTCTCCACTTATGGTCACAATTTTCTATTTCTTTTAGAAGCAACTTGTTTTTGGATTATGGATATCATAACTTTATATTTCTGAGTGTGTGTGAAGGAATTTCATTTTTGTGGATGAATTTGGTATTTGAGGTGTGATCTGAAGCCTTTCAAGGAAAGGTCTCAAGCATTCGTTGTCAGGCCCGTGCAGGTGTCTGATGCCTGGCTGCATTTGTTCAGCCCCGCATATCTCTTCCGTATACTGAGAGTATCTGTCTCGGCCAGAGAGAATTCAGAAGATTCAAATTTTAAGCCCTGAGTGACTTTATGTACATATAAAACCATAGACCCCTTGGAAAATTAAAAACAACTCAGGTTGACATGGACAGATATAAAATAAGATGTAATGGGGGATAAGACTGGAGAAGTAGACAATAATGTGGTCAAGAAGAGAAACACAACAGTCGGAAGACGTATTCTAAAGAGATCACGGTCTTCAGTGAATAGGATGGATCTGAGAGAACTGGAAGGATAATGGACCAGCCTGTATTAGTCCATGTTATGTAACTACAACAAAATGCCTAAGGCAGGTAATTTTATTTAAAAAGGTTTATTTTGACTCATAGTGTTTGAGCCGAAAAATTTGAACAGCATGGAAAGTGTTCTGGAGATGCCTACACACACATACACACACACACACACACACACACACACACACACACACACTGACTGTATCACCTCACAGCCAGTGGCAAAGACAAAAGCACAAGTGGGATGAAGAGATCACATCCGGAACAAAAGCCAGAGAGCTCAGGTTTTTAGGACAACCTCCTCACAGAACTCATCAGGGTCTCACCAGAACTACCTTAATCTCTCTCAGGGGTGTACCTTTAATGACTTCAGGACATCACTAAGCCTCACCTCTTACTGTTCCACCTACTCTGAATGCCACCACACTGGAGACCAGGCTCTCCACATGTCAGCCTGAGGGACAAAGCAAAGCACAGTCCACAGGGGTGAGCCAGAGGAGCAAAAATGGGAGCTCTGAGTAGTCATCAAGTCAGAAGGTATTTCAAAGTACAATCGTCAGAGCTGGTTTTTGGTTGGCTTCTGGCTTTCTAAACGATGGTATCATTCACTGTGACAAAGGCTCTGGAGGATGGTCAGGGTTGGAGGGACACATGACAATTTTATTTTTAGACACTGAATTTGAGCTACCTACAAAAAGTTATATAGGCCTATGTACATCTATATGCAACTCATTTACTAATAATTATAGTGTGTAGCAAGAATCACGATCTATAATGGTAAACAATGATAGCTTGTCAGTATCATTTTTACATATACAAACTTGTTTAATCTTTGCAATATCACATACTGAAAAGTGGATTAAAGCACAGTATTGAACAATTTACTTCCTGTCTTAAGAAACGATGAATTGATCTGCTAAATTTGAACAAGAAGGAGGCTGAAAGCCAAAGCTAAAAAAATACTTTATCTCATTATAGAACCGACTTCCCAATGTTGTGGAATCAACGGGTTTTCTTGCACTGTATACTGAACCACTTTTCTGCAGTTTCTCTAAAACAGAATGCTAATTCATGTATCTGTGTTTTTGCAAATGTTGTTCACCTTTCCTAAAAAAAGATGGAGCATCACTCTTTGCTAACTTTGCAATGCGTGGGCTGCATTTTGCTTCGAACCTCTTCAGGGAACAACAGTGTCAAGTGAGAAAGTCATATCCCAAAAGCTGAAAACGGGTTTTTGGAAACTAGTGGCATATAAATACTCTCTTCTGTGCTGAGCCAGTCTCTGTGCATAAGTGCAAACTTTGTGTTTTGAAGGGCAATAATTTGTGCTTATAGTTCTTTTCTCCCTGAATAAATATGGCAGAACTCCATGAAGCCGAAATATTGCTCACCTCTGTCTTTTAAATAGGTTATGCTTTCCATAAGACATGTCTTCCAATCATCAAATTATTTCTTAGACTTAATCACTCTGATAAAAATTAATGAAAGATTTATTTCAAAACAGCACATGGATAAGATTTACCTGAAGTTTTTCCCATCCTTTTTTTTTCTTTTTAATTAACTTTTCATCCTAGAACAGCTTCACATCTATTAAAAAAAAAAATTGAGAGTATAGCAGGAAGAATCCCCACATGCCCTGCACCCAGCTTCCCACACTCTAAATCCTGCCTTACTACAGCAAATCTGCTGCAATTAATGAACCGATATTGACACATTGTTATTTATTCAAGGAACCTTGGCTCCTTTTATTAGGGAATTTTAGAAACTGAGATCTAAGCACCAGGTGTGTTCATTGTTCCATTCCAATATCCATGCATATCAGTATACAAATTATTAAACTTGTGCCCTTATGGGAAATTACTTTATTAATTAAAACACACTGCTTACATGCAAGTCTTTTTGCTTCTAGAGTTGCAGGCTCCATTCCCTTCCAGTTTCCCAGGACAGCACCCCTTATTCTCACACCGTACAGCAGGTTCACGTATTCATAATACAGATTCTTTTGTCACTTCCCACATTCCATCCCCTACCTCTTAAGGGAACTTTTAAAAATTTGCATCCATTAAGGCTCACTCTTTTCTGGCAAGTTTTGGCAAGTAGGTAATGCCAGGTATCTACCATCAAAGTGTCATAAAGAATAAATTCACCATCTAGAAAACTCCTCCGTAGTGGGCTGGGGTGTGGCTTGGTGGTTGACCTCTTGTCTAGCATGAGTGAGACCCTGAGTTCCACCCCCAGCACTGTTGAAAACAAATCCCTTGTGCATCATTTAATTGACAGTCTCCCCTCCCTTGAACTCTGGCAGCCATTAGTTTTGTCTTTCCAACTATCACTACAGTGTTTTTCTTTTAGAATGCCACATAATTGGAACTAGCAGAATGAAACCTTTACATACTTGCTTTTCCATCTATGCACATTTAAGATTTATTAATGTTTTACATGGCTTAAGGATTCATTTCTTCTTATTATTGAAAGTATCCCATTTAGTAGAAATACTACAAATTGTTTATTTACCTACTGCAGGATATCTCCATTGCTTTCAGTATTTGGTGATTTTGAATAAAGCTGTTAAAAACATTCATGCTCAGATTGCCGTGTGGATATGTTTTCAAATGCCTGAAGAGTTCCTAATACATTCTGCTTTGATCTCCTCCTGCTCTCCTTTCCCTTCAGTTTCACATAGAGACTTCAGGTTGAAGCGTAGCCCCATCTACAGCCTACACAGATAGGGATCTGCAGCCATCATTTGGTCCGTCGTCCCTGTTCACTTGGCAACTCCATGGGCGCCCTGCTGCTCCTCCTCCCTTCTCCATCGAAGCTTACAGAGTGTCGCTCAGCATTCTCCTCCACAGTGGGGACTCCACCCAAATCTACCACTGAATCAGTTACTCTTAACACTGGGTCGTGTTGGGAAGAGAGGCTACCAACTAGGCTTCCTACATTCGGTGATTCTTGGTTATTGAGTTATAGTCAACATTCTGAATCCTGGGCTCTTACTCTTCAATACAATGGCCCCTCTCAACCCCTAATTTTTCAAATATCCTCTAGGCCCTGCTTCTTCTTTTGCTGTTGACCTTTATCTTAACAAACATATTTGTGTTACTTGCAAATATATTGAGTAGCACAAATATATTTGTAAGTGACACTCAGGAAGCTGAGTGTCTATCATAAAGCCTTGTTATAATATATCACTCTGAAGGCAGAAAACGTCCTATACATTTTCATATCTTTTGCCATTTTCTCTCTCCCCAACAACAACATTTTCCACATTTGATAGTTTTCAAATTAACACATCTGATTAGAAATTCCAGTATTGCCTTTTCTTAGTTGTGTAATCTTGGGCAATATACACCATCCATCTGAACTAAATTTTTTCTTGTGGATAATGCAGGTACTCCCCATGTCATAAGAGTTTTTGAGAGTCAAGTATGTAAATTTTTATTAAGTGACTAGAATAATCATTTTTTAAAATAATAGCTCTTTTTCATTTTTCTATTCCCCAAGGAATTTCATTTTGCCAAAATTTTTATCGAACACCCTTTTAATCTATTTTCTCAAGATTGAGATATTTAAGGAGAATTAGTGGTAGTAAGTAGAGGATCGCAGTTTTCTAGAGGATTGAGCTACTTCGCAGTGCTTGAAAGGAGATTACTTTGTACATTAGGCCTTTGGTCGTGTTGGAGGTCCTATTATGTAGGAGGCAGACACACCATGTATTTCCAGCATACTGATAAATGCACACACCACAGACCAAAGCAGTGCTAAGGACTTTAAATATATCATCATAGCTTATATTGCACATCGTGTAAATATTACCCTTTTCACATTTAGTAAGCATCTACTCACTGCTGACTCCATGAGCAGTTTTCTAACATACTAGCTCCGCTTATAGAACCATTTTAGTTATACATAGCAATAAAATTTTTAATTTGCTCAGCATCCCATAGTGAGTGGTAGAGCTTAGCATAGAGCTGTGCAAATAATACATGTTCAACAAATATTTGCTAAATCAATTACCAAAAGTTCTAGATTTGATATAAAGACTGGCCGTATCAATTTCTATATTCTTTCGCTGTAAAACTATACAAATTAAAAGTGCAGTTCGAAAGGCTGAAAATAACAGTTTCAGGGAACATAGTGTAGCAGATCTGACTTTGTGTTGTAGATGAAGGTGGGTAGTAGCAGAGGGTCGAGTCAAGATGAGGTTCCAGAAGTGCTCATCCGCCCTTGCTGCTGTTAGTTCTTCCCTGCTGGAGGCCCTGAGGTCTCCCTGAGGATCAACAAGGGTGCGCAGAACTCGTGCCGAGGTATATGGGCCTTGGCACAACCCTCCAGGACAGGTTTTTACACGTGCCGTGAAAATGAAGACCTGAGCACCCACAGCTATCATGTGATCATGTTTGATGCTGCGCAGCGACTAGACAACACAAACAAAACAAACACTTATAAGTAGACAATGGAATTGTACATATCATCTGCATAGTTTAATGCTACTCACAATGGTGAATGTTGCATATTAGCAACCAAGGCAAAGAAACTTAAGGTTGACCAATGGAACCAGAAATACTTCCAATTCCATCTTCACTATCCAGTCTGTGTTACATGGAGAAACACTTGGAATGGAGAAGAAATGTGCAGGGATTTGGGCTTCCCCTTTGTGACTTTAACGGAATTTGAGAGCATGGTCTTACTTAGGTGCACACACAACACATTCAGTTTCGCCCTTCTCATGAACTCAGTCACTATCTGCATAGGAAAATCTTAAAAATTCCCACTTACAAAAATAGGTGGAGTTGTGTCTAAGTGTGACCTGGCTGAAACCTGCCAGCCTTGAGGTGCTGGGGCGCATCGATTTCAGGCAGAATGATTTCCAATGTGTCTCCCATTCAAGAGCTGCTTTTCCTCGGAGCTCTCAGTATAGGTATGAAAATTTTCCCCTTGTCGTGTCTTCTATAAAACACCCCAAAAGGATGACAGAGTTTCCATCTTTGGAGATGAATTCTGTGGAAAGATAAAGCCCATGTCCGGGAAGTACGTGATTCTTGAGAAGAAAAAATAAAGAGATCATCTGCAAGGAAGGTTGGGCTTTTCACACTGACTATTTGGGACCAGTTATGAGGAGAGCCCCACGGCACAAAGGCCCCGTACATATTTCAGATCCAGACTGGAAAGTGTAAGCTTTGAAAGATGAATCACCATGAGAATGACTTGACTCGTTATATCAATAACTTCTCCATTTCCTAATGTACATACAAAATGTGAAACACTTTAAGTTTCTAGACCATCAAAGAGCCACATACATGCACTCAGACTTTCAATTAATCAGCCTTGGGTAAAATCCTGAACTGAATACATCTGAATAGTTTTTTTTTTCCTGTTATTTGGTTCTCAGATAAATTTGAAATTTGGTCATTAAAAATTCCCTGATTTCCAATCATATTTAAACTCCAGAATCCACAAAGGGCAAGTGTGATAAATTGAGTCACAGGGAAATAAGAGCTCACATTGAGAGAATAATGTAATTTTTTACTATACTACAGTTTCACATGTATCAATTCATTTATCTTCATTAAACCCTAAGAGTTGGTTCTTTATATGTACCCATTTCAAAGATGAAAAACTGAGGCATCGATAGGTTGAACAATTCCTTAGGTCATAGCGTTAGTAAAATAGCAGAGCTGGAACTCAAACCCAGATGATATCCCAGGCAATACTGTATTACCTGTCAAATGCTTTGCGTGGAACGAAACAAGAGTAAAAAATTCAAAAGACTGAAGACAATGTGTGAAATTACAATCTCAAAATAATGATAGATAAAAGTCTAATTTTCCTAATTTAAAACAACATATAAATCAAAAATAAAATAACATGAGCAGAATAAGATGAAACATGGTCAAAAGATGTAAACAGGCAGTTTACCGTGTTCAGAATTATGACCAAATAAGCATATGAAAAGATGTTCTGTAGCAGTCAGCACTGAAGGAATACAAATTAGGTAACAGGGAAGGAAGGATTTTTCTCCTTTCAGTAAAACAAAAATGAAAAAGCTTAATGATTTTTAGGACCAGCGAGTGTGTGAGGAGACAGCACCTCTCATAAAGTTTGGAAGGAGTGAAATCTGATTGGAGAACTTTCTAGAGGGCTATGCCCATTAGTGCAAAAATGTACATCAGCTTTGACCCAGCAATCTGATTGTCAGAATGCATTTCTCCAATTCACCCGGCACAATTTTACCAATGTAATATGTAAGAAATCTTTCTTACTGCCCTCACCACATGTAACAGCAAAGGCCCGGAAACCACTGACTCGCAAGTCGATAGGCTCCAGACATTCCAGTGCATAACCGGTACCATGTGTATCATCTCGTCCCTTTCGTATAATTTTCTCCGTGTTATTAAATCCAATAAGTGATTTTTAAAGCGAGCAGGAACCTGGGATCCAAGAGTACTAGAGACGTCTGCTGAGCTCACACCAGCATCCGGCCACCGTGCAGAGGAAGAAGCTCTGCTCTCCCAGCCACAGCTGGGGCCCGTCTTCCAACTGGGCTGACCATACGCAGGTGGGCCTCGTGGCAAGCCCTTCTCAGGTGGTCTGGGATGGACGGAAACAGGAGGGTTGTCTGTGTAGCAAGGAGACCCCGGGTGCCACGGCCCAGCTGCCCTGTCAACAGCCCCATCCGTGGAGCTTGGCTTTCAATCAACTTGCGTCATCTCTGGGCACTGACGTAGCTGTCTGGGCACCTTGGTCAAAGCACCGACTTTTGTTCACTTATTTTCTGCAGTCCTAGTCCTTCAGATTCCTCCTTTTCATTTTCTCACCTGTTTGTGATAGTGAGGTCTTCTGGCCTGTTTTTCTGAGCCTGCCAGAGAACTTGTACTCAGGTTTCACTGAACTCAGTCTCACAGAGTGAGCGCCGCAGTCCCCAAGCTGTCAGTGCTGTGCACACGGAGCGCCCCACCTCGCTTAAGATTGCCTAACCTGCAAATAAGTTAAGCTCGATCTCAGGTAACATGAGGAAGATTTATTTCTCTTATTAGGTTCCCCCTTCACCATGATTTAGGGTGCGGGTGTGGATGGAGGCTTGGTTTCGCACTATCACTCAGTTTCCCTGGCCAGCGAGGTTCCACCATATGTTGGCTAAACTTCGTGGAAGTCATCATGTCCTCAATGGAGTAAATGGGGAAGAACGTTTTAGAGGATCTCCACTTGCAAACACTCCAGCCTAAACTAACAAGGGTCGCTTCCAAACCAATCATAAGTAGCTTTGTGAGGCTGCTTGCTTGCAGCAGGATGGAAAATACAATCATTCCCTGAACCAGGAAGGAGAAGAGCCTAATATGCAGAGGACCGGAAGTCGCTATTCAAACAAGGCCAAACGCGACCACTCCCAGCTTTTCCTTTGCACTGGAAATTGAACTGTGCCTTGTAGCCTGAGAGTGTAGTGTCCATTGACGGGCATTAGAGAGCAAAAAAGCTTTCACACCCAGCCAGGTACCACTCAGCCTTGGGGAGAATACGCATACACCAGACCCAAGGAACACCATGTGCAGGCAAGTGCATGGCCCCTGATATGCCGGGTCTGGGCTCGAATCCAGCTCTTGTGCTTGGTAGCAATGTGGCTATGGCAGATTACAGTCCTCATTGTCCCTTAGCTTTCTTACCTGCACAAGAATGGGCATGAGATTAATTTTCCCGGTGTTATGAATGTTAAATTCATACATGCTCACTGTATTCTGTAGACTCTAGTACATAGTAAGTTTTATATAATAATTAGATAAGAAAATACTGGTTATTAATTTATCAATCTAACATTACTATATTGATTGCCCCAGAAATAGAGTCGTGCAGAAGTATTCTGGGAAGAAAGATTCTTTTTCTGCAAGGCCATAGCTGCCTACCTCTGTAAGCACTTTTCTTGAGTCGGGGTGTACGAGGGCTGACAGGTCTCCAGGAGTTATGATAGGTATCGATTAGGTCACAGCAGTCAGATGTACCAGTGAAGAGCCATTTGACCACAATGTGGCCAGGACCCAGTCTAGCTCACCATGACGTCTTATGGCAGGAAGAAGAACGGCAAGTGGCTCATGCCAGTATCTAAGATGAAAACTGGCTTCCTCTTCCTTCTTTTGAATGGGTCCTGACCGAGGCTGAGTCCTAAATCAGCCCCTAGGTGCTATTTTATGTCAGAAAAATGTCCAGGAGGAAAGAAAGGCACCGTCCACAGAGGGCGGTTTTGAGTTTCAAGGAGTTTTGAAAATAAAAAGGGTTGTGACTTATCTCCTCACAATAAAATAGGACACAGAGATGAATGATAACACATATTCAAGTAAATATGCTAATTGGATGGCTAGGTGTAACATTTTTACCTTTATTTTTATGTTTCATTTTACACATATTTCAGTCTTTTTGACTGAAAAAAATATCTTAACTCAGGAAATGAGACTCAGTGACTAGTTCAGTGGAGTCCGGTGGGAATATTTGTTGAAACTTCATGGTCTCTCTGGTGATCCAAGAATTCTACAAAACGCCTCTGCTTCCTCTCCGTCTGGTGTGGTCATGCCGCTTCCAGGGTGGCAGAGACATCAGCTTCAAACCTGCCTCCTCGATGCTTCCAAACACTGACTTTCTCTCTGCAAAATTCTCTCCCTCCACACCTTCACTGGAAGGTATCAGCAGTGAAACAAAAGTGTGTAAAATATGTTTTACAGTATTTAGCGTGAACAACTGCCTGGTCATAAAAGTGAAATTTGGAAATGTTTTTTGAGCAACGGAAGCACCTTCGAAAATGCAGGAGGTTGTGCTTTGTTTTGTTTTGGATTTTGCTATTGTTTTACAAAGATAGCCAAGCCATTAAAATTTTCTTTAAAAGGCAGCCTGCAAAGCGTGCAGTCATAAGCTTACCACATTCAATACATGCGCAAGTAAAAGGAAATATGAGGGGCCATTGACACAATTACTTCCTTTCTGCTCAATTTTTGATGTGTTGGAACTTTTTTATAAGTGGGTGATTTCGATATGGGAAGAAAAATAATTTAAATGATAATGTGTTCTGCAAATGTGCCTCCTTACCTTGGCGACATCTATGAAAGATTCCTCATCCACACAGCCTTATGCTCTCAACACTCAGGAATGTCCTCTCATTCTGCTGGGAGATTTTCTAAACAGCAGCGGGCAGCCTGGCAACAGCAGGCGATGCCGTGATCAGGTTAGCCGAATTCTTCGACTGTTTTTCCAACTTCAACATTCACTTCAAATCTATCGTTTTATACCTGGAAAGAGTGTTATGTATCTCACACGAGCCTTTCATTTCAGACTTAGAGAAACTGGCACAGGGATTTCTAAGGACTTCCTCAAGGTCATGTGGGGACTCAGAGGCAGATGATGCTAACATCCAGCTACACGTTCACCCCCGCTACTCTCAGCTGTAATATCGTGGCCTCTTGTGTCCCCAAATCTATGGTCATGTCCCTGTGTTTTAAAAATATGACTTTAGTCATCTGAGAAATCGTTGTTTTGACCAATTGCTTAAAAAAAAAAAATGCAGCCTAAAATGTGAGGCTGTGTGCTTTTATTACGGAGATTTGGTTTGGGATTACTTCTTCAGGGAGATAAAATTCTGGAGGATATGATTATACACGCAGAGCCTTGCACAGTAGAGGGAAGTGGAATTTCACTTGCAAATTCAATATGAAAACAGTGATAGGGAAGGAGGATTCACAATGTAGAAAAATGCAGTGAAGTCCCTCGTGCCAAGGGCATGCTCGCACTCCGCCCCTGTTTAAATTTCAAGTTTGTGGATGGTGACATTTTTACTGTGCAGACAAGTCCCTGGTCCTATAAGAGAAATGACTAAGGAAACATATTTCTTTTTACAGAAATTTCCTAAGCATCCACTTTGAGGAATCCATCTCTGTCAAATCATTTTCTAGTCGGTAGAAAAACATGATTCATATCACATTACATAAACTGTATTGTATTATAAATGGATCCGTGTTTTCCATATAGCGCTTTTGAGCTATGAGAGAAACTGGAGAAGCCGTTTCCTTTGAGTCTGAAATGAGTTTTCTGTTAAAAAAAAAAAAAAGTGGGGGGAACAGTTCGATTTTAAGAACTGAAGACAGAAATGTATTTCTATTATATATTATGAGCTAGATATTTGCAGTAATAGAAGCAGACTCACAGATAGCTACCCACCAACAGTCTTCCCAGGGCAAATGCAGGATGAAACATGAGAGGCGCCATGGACGTCCTGTCAGCAGACTGTCTACTCTCTGAGCTGGCTTCATTTCTCCAAGCCGGTTCCTTTACCAGGAGTTCCAGGCTGGCCTCTCCCAGTTCTGTCATGGAAGAATTCGCAAGTGTAACGGGCCGGTTCGATGGATGTGGAATGTCTTGAAGACAAATGAGATTATGAAGCTTGCACATTTTCTGTTCTTCGGCAAAGCATTAGAGAAAAACATTTTCAATGATTTAAAATAGAGAGGCAGAAAGAGGATAACAGGGCAGAGTATAAAGAATAATGTCGGGGCAAACTAAAATACATATACAAACCCCTCCCGTATTTCATGGTAATAACACAGAGGTGACCACTTTCATCAGCCATAATGTTGCTACTCTTGAGTAGATTCATCACTGTTGTCATTGTGAAACGTCATTTTATTCCTCATTTGTCTTCAACAGTTAGCTACATTACCCGACTTTGTGCATTTCCTACTGAAGATTATTGCAAAAGGCCAGAAGTCTTTCATCATAGGCCAGAGTAACTATTTTTCCACCATTACATCAGCCATCAACAATCTCATAAATATTTTTTCAACATGGTTTATCTACAAAATAATTTCATTGGACAAAATATAATTATACAATTCATGATGTTACTGACAGAGATAACGCTATTGATGAATAAAGTTATGAGCATCTACTAAAAACAAAAAATATAGTAAAATCATATGTAAGACTTTAACACTGTCAATTTTATTCAACATAAACATCGAGATCAGATAAGGCATTTCTGTATTCAAGGTCAGTTTCATTTTTGGTAGTATCAAAGCCTAAATAATATTCCTTTTTTAAGAGATTATGAGGAAATATTATTACAATTTTGCATAATAACATATTACAGAAAGTAGGAACATGATAATAACTTATTTCTAGCTTTCAGCACCTACTAAATTTCTCTCATACAAGTTGTATTTTTAACCATGCTTCTTGACTGTAACTGAATTTCAACTCTAAATTTGTCCAATAAAGTTTATTAACCTCTAACTTCCATCCATTTGTTTATGTATTATTGAGTATTGACACATTTTGAGGAATTTAGGTAAAGCCTTTGGCTATAGCTACAAATCAGACCTGATTCTTTGTCAGATTTGCTCAGATGGCTACAGTAGAAAAGCATATCAGGGTTGCAGTACAGTTTTCTATATTCTCTGATTGGTGCAAATGTGGGATCTGTGGACTCCTGACACTTTGGGAACTCAAGAGAGGGTTTTTGAAGAATAAAAGAAAAATATTTTAGAAGCCATGAAATCTTCGGATTCCTGAACTCACAATTAACATAGGACAAAGATAAATGTATGTAACCATAATAATAGTAAGAAAAAATAAGTGCAACAATACCCATAAAAGAAACGTGAAGCTATATGGAGTTAGAAACTAAATCTAGTTTTGGAAGTTGGGGTAGATTGTACAAAAGAACTGACATTTCCACGGAGGGATGAATCAAAGTTTATCTCAGTAGTGGAGAAATTATTTCATTCTAGGAACTAACAGGCAAACGAATGGAGAAACCCCATCGAATAGCCAGTTCATAAAAGTCAGTTCTGCAAAAAGGTGATAAGACCATGTCATGTGTGGGGTCTGAGAGAGAAGCAACCCAAGATCATAAATTATAGACACCTCATGGGGTGCAAATAGAAGAGATAATGGGAGCAAAGAAACTTCAAATGTCTACATGGCGTGGCCTTGAAGAATGAGGAAAAGCTCAGCATTACTATAATGAAATAGCCGAGATAATTACTGTATAAAAACAAAAGGTTGATTTGGTGCACGGTGTTGGAAGTTTCAGTCCATGGCCAAGTGGTCCCTTTGCTTTGGTCCACTTGTGAGGAAGCTCATCATCACAGGAGTGCTTGGAGAGCAAGTAGCTTACATCGTCATCCACCAGCAAGAGGAGAGAGAGGAAGAGACCAGAGTCCCACAGCACCCTGTGAAATATGTCTCGAGTGACCTAAGAGCCTCCGATGGTTCCTGCCTTTAAAAGGTCCACCACTTCCAATTAGCCCTGACCCAGGTCAGACACAGATCTTGGGAGGCATCAGTACTTAAACAGTAGCGAGGGCTTCCCCTTTTGTTCTATTGTTTTTTGCAGCTGGTCTATAAACTAGACGGCCTCTGCTCTTCTCTGGCCCCATTTCATTTTATGTTACCTCACGTTCATCCCCACTAATGCCATATCTTTCTTCATCCAAACTGGAAAAGACCTTCCTCCCTCCTGGCTTTGTTCCTGGCTGTTTTTGCAGCCTCGTTTGCACTTTTCTCCCAGCAGTGGTTTCCTCTCACCATTTAGCTTCAGCTCACACCTCATCTTTCCAGAGACCCTCGTAGAGCAGTGCCTGCCAGTCTCCTCTTCCAACTCCATCCAGTAGGACCCGAGTTACTACTTACCCACAATTTAACTTTACTCCTTCAGGATAACTTTCAATGGGTAGCATTGCCTAATTTCTTCATTTGTGCAGTTGTTAATATTCTGTCATCCTTGTCTATAATGCAAGATCTTGTGGATAAACTTTTTAGTCTTTATCGCCATTGCATGACTAAGGTCTGACGCAGAGTGGTCCTCCGCAAATCTAAGTTGAACACAAGAATGAATGAAAATCAGTGTCCTCAGCTGTCCCACGCCATGTCTGCTTACTAACCAGAGATTCCAGGCCGATCATCTCCGGACTCCAGTAGATTCTAAAAATATTGAAACGGATGAATGGGTAGATATCCCCAGGAGTTTTTATGTTTTAGACATAGGATTTGGAAAAGTTGGATTAAAAGAGATAGTGATGCCAACAAGATAACTTAATCCAAGGAAAACATAATTAAGGTTAATCTTAAAGCCGGCAGGGGATCTCTTAGGAAGTGGAAGCTCAGGGGCTAGAAGCATGTTTCAACCCTGCCCTGTGTCTGCTGACTTTCCTGCATCTCTTGCCACGTGCCTATGAAGTTCAGAATATCCTTGACAAGAGGCAGACGACTCATGGGAACTAATCCATTATGTCTGACCACTGATGTTTCTGGGAAAGTGCAATTGTCAAAATGAGTTAGAAAAGACAGAAAGAAGGCATAGTGATAGAACAAAGGGAATAAAGGGAATAGAAGGATAGAGTAAGATCGCAGCCCAACCTATAAGGTCTCATCGGCCTTTTCAGGACTGAGCCTCTGGGATCAGGGATGAGCCCCCTTTGTTGGAGGCCGAAAGCAGATAATTGGTGAGAAGAGTCTCTGTTTCCCCTTCGTTGAGGAGGAAGAAGAGAAGTGAGAGATGTCATTTTTAAGGTCATCTTCTTTTCAGTAACTTATTTTGAGTAAAAGGCCTCATGCCATTAGACTGGAGGGAGAAACTAAAATAATGACTGCAAGATTTAAGTGCACATGATGGGTTTCAGTGGTTCATGAATGAGTGAGAAGCCCTCCCAGGGGATATGTCTATATCGATGTCTGTATCTCTATCTTTATGTATATAGCCTCTATGTGTATAAGTTGGCATATCTATATATACAAATATAAATTTGTAATGAGCATGAACAAGTCTCTCTCCTGGAAAGTACGACAACTTATGTCTGCGGTTATAGAAATCTAGACGAAATCAGAACCCATTTCTAGAATGATAAAACAGGCCTGTGTTATACATAGTCACCCTACAAGTGTCCATTTCCTTTAGTTTGTTTCTTGATTCTGTATAATGTTCACAGTTGATGATTTCGCTCGTGTTTCTGAGTTAGCACAGAATCAGCTGTATCTGCGCCCCCTCAGTCTAACCTCAGAAAACGTCCCCAGGCGGTCCTCAAAGGAGCCGATGCTAGATGTCCTCACTTCTGTTAGAATACAAGTTCCTTCTTTAAGGCTTTTCTTACTCCCCAAACGCCATGTCATTGTTTACACTACAACCCCAAACACATTTGCTTTTCTTTGTCTCTCTGTGCTAAAGAGAGAATTAGGCTGTGCTGATTTGGGAGATGGGAAAGAAAGAATCTCAAAGTCAGACAGCCATGCACCCGACTTTCCCTTTTCCTTTAATCATGTAGAGGTGAATGTGTTTCTTACATTCTTCAGGCCTCTGTTTTCTAGTACAGAGGATGAGAATACTTCCAGCTACTTCACACAGCTAAATGTTTTGAGAATTAGGAAATAACATACCTCAAATGCACAGAGTGAATGATGCATGCCATGCATGTTTATTATTAATAATAGCAGAACTTATATTTGTGCTATCTTACCTGTCTAAATAGAAATTATTTAAGATCAAAGACTTTGTATTTATTTACAAAGCCAATAGTGATCTTAGCTAACACCTAATAGTCAAGCTCTGGGAATATTTCTCTATGTTGAGGGTAGAGATACTTATGGCAATTCTCAGGCAGACAGAGCCATCCTCTTTGTTGACATGGCTGCTATGAGGCAGGGCTGCAGTCCTAGAGAGAGGACTAGCATGTCTAGGCAGGCGCAAGATCAGCTGAAGACAGGCTGCCTTTGGGGACAAAAGCAGAGTGTAGACAAGCAATGGAGTTAAAGGCCAGCACTCTAAGCACAGAATCCATCTCCAGAGTCCAGGCTGTGAGAGGTGAGGCTGGGGGCTATCGAGACAAGGGCCCGCGATGAAAGGTGCAAGAAAGCACATGCCAGATATCTCCCAGTTACCCCTGCAAATCTGTTCACCATTCTCCCAGCCCCTCTCTCTGCCCAACAATACACATAAAAGGGAACATTTCAAGGTGCTTCTGGGAATCAAGCACTAGAATCATGGAAGGAGATAAGAAGAAAAAGGAAAACAAGGTTGGGATTATTATTCCTCTGACCTCCACCTTTCAGGGTTTGAGTTGTCAGTACTCAGTAACATTGTGGCTTTACCATATATTGAGTTAGAGTAGTTGTTCTCTTGGCTGTTTCCAGCTGTAGCTTCCTGCTCTTTGTATTTGTAGGCATCCAACTCCTTTCTCCTCTTACTTTAATAGCACAGTTAAAGGGGAGAAATATTTTTAACATCCCATTCCTTCAGGTCTGAGACTGCAGCAGAGATACAATACAGTTTCAACTGCTCCAAGAATATTTTCCTCTCACAGCGATAAATCTTTAGGAGCCCAATGTTTCAAAGAGTAAAACCTTCATGTTGATTTGAAATGTAATAATGGGTAACAAGAGAGAGAGAGCAGAAATGTCAGAATGGAAGTAAATACACATTCTGGAATCTACAGACGCCAAACAAGAACAAATGAGTAGGATAATGAAATTAAAGTTGACTCTGCTACATGCATTTTAAGCAATAGGAAGATACAATTTCCATGCCAACCTGACGGGTTGCGGCTGCCCTAACACACTCTCCTAATGGACAGCCTTCCATACAATCCATCACCTTGTGTCAAGCATCTGTACTCATCTAAAAAGATGACATTTAATTCAAAATAAGAATGATGAAGGGTTCAGAAATTTGTGCAATTTATTACAGATGTCAAGCCTTTTATTAGACTAACCCACGCTTAACAAAATTTACTTACTATAATTGTGTCTGAAAAAAAGGGTTATTATTATCAGATGCTTTTTCAAACCTAAACGCTTCATGAAGGGGTCATACTGCCTCAACCTTTGTTGGAGGAAACAATTACTTTTGAAACATATTCCTCTTTTGTTTCGTATAAAGAACACATTCTTCCTTTTTTATATGTTCGAGTAGGGTTTTGTTTAATTTTATTTCTTTAATAAATGGAGTCTTTAAGTTTCGACTCTGAAAAGCAAAGTTATCTACATTATGTGGGGGTACATTTAGTTGACATCACCTTCCCCAAATCTGTGTTTATTTGGGAGTGACCAGGAGACCCAGCCTCTCCGGGTAAACATCTCAAGCTGTGTCCATAGTGATTGTGTCTGATGAGTGAGTAAAACGGGCTAAGAGAGAGATTCCTGGTGGCAGTTGACTACTCTGGAAAAGGAGCCTATCTGGGGGAAAACAGTTACAGAAAAGTTTTCAATGATAAGCTGAATTCAGAAACACAACATGAAATTTAAACAGTGTCATGACTCCAAAAGAGAATGGTGGAATTCTGTCCATCCTTCCCTCCTGGGTCCCTCCTGTCATGAAGCCTATATGAGTATAATGCAGAAATAAAACAACACTTCCTTGCTCCAATGTGTAAAGCACTGACTCTAAAACAGCCCTGTGATGAAGTGCTGTTAAGAGACGTGTAAGGATTTGCATTTTCTTTATAATAGTAAAAATCAGTCCCAGAGGATTAAAACAACCTTCCATTTGATCAGAAACCAGTTGAGTCAACAGTGAAAACCCTTCACTTGAGCTGAGACTGGGATAGGACACTCGGTGGCACTGGAAGCTAGTGAGGGAGAATTACAGAGGGATACCAAGTCACCACCCATCTGGACGCAGTCACTATTGACGTACTAAGACCAAAGGATTGAGCGGGCAATCAGTCCCAATGAGGAATCAGTAAACGTTCTCCATACTGGACCAGGTGGTAAGTATTTAGGCTGCAGGAGCAATACCATCTCTCTCACAACTACTAAACCCTGCATTGTAATGCAAAAGGAGCTGTGGATAGCATATGAACCAATGAGTGTAGCTGTGTGTCCATGAGACTTAACAGATCCTAAGTTCATATATATTTGGGGCATGAAAAAGTATTCTTCTTTTTTCAAACATTACATTTAAAAAAGGTAAAAACTATTCTTAGTTCAAGGGCCATACGAAAGCACGCGGTGGGCTGACCAGAGTGGCAGAGGATGAGAGTGATCCACCCCATCCTAGCCATGTCTGCAGTTTGGTTCTTGTCAGCACAGGACGGCAGAGGTAACGGCCAGAAAACAGACCTGATGGGGGATGAGACCAGCACCATGGAGTAGATTTTCACTCCAGGACTGAACGTTCACCTTCCACAGAGCCCAGGTGAGAGACCGCCTAGGGAGGTGGACTTGGAGAAGGTGAGGGATAGACAGAGACCCCTGAGAATCTCAAGCTCACACAAGGAAGATCACAGGGTCTGTGCTCAGTGGTGGGAGGCCAGGCTTGGCGGCTGTAACCTTCAGGGGAAGCCTGCTTGAGCTCTTGCACTGCTGCCTGCATTCAGCACAAACTAGTGATCTGATAGTCCGTAGGTCAATATCTGCATTGCCTAAGCATCTGCACTAAAATCATAGTTCTTTTTGTCTTGGTTAAGGTTGGGTCAGGAGCAGTTCTTAGAGTTTGTCGATACCCAACTTGTATTTGGTGCTACTACTGTCACTTACTTGACTACCATAGTCAAAGTGACATGGCTGCTGCTGTCAATTGTTTTTCTCTGCATGTCAATATCTGTATTGCCTGGGAGTTATACACGAAACTGCAAACCCCAGCACAGAAAACAAACAAAAAATAGAAACATGAGAAGATACGGCAGCAAAAGGTGTCCCAAAAGTTCCACCTCCCCCTAAACTAATCCAGGCAGCATTGACAAGGAGGAAAACATAAGCTACACAGCAGAAATGTCTGAAAGGATATTGAGGGAAATAACAAAACAGTTCAATAAAGAACTTGGTGAATTCAAAGAAAATATAACTAAAAAGATAGTGATCAAAATGAAACAAATGATCAGTGAGTCTAGAGAAGACATGAACAAATATCTTGTGGAGCTAAAGAAAACAGGAGTGGCCAGCATAATAAAGAATGGTAATCCGTAAGAAGCTCCAAACAGAAATCCAAAAGATTAAAAATGCCATTGAAAGTATGGGCTGTAGATGTGACTAGAAGACAAGAATGTCATATCTAGAAGTCAGAGCTGTGGTTAGTAATCAACTAATGAGGCATACCTTAAAAACAACCAGAGAACAAGAAAAATAGGTCCAACAGCTGCTAGCTGACTCAAAGAAGACTAATATATATGTAAATGAAAAAATGAAAAACAAGAACACAGAACAGAGGGATTAAAAAACCTGTTTACAGAAGTTAAAGCAGAAAAATTCCCAGATGTGGAAAAAGAATTTACCATACACTCAGGTGAGAAGTACAGAACTCCAAACAGTCAAGAGCAGAAAAAAATCACTCCACGCATGGTAGACAGATACAGTCAACTTGAGCAGGAATGTCCAGCTGGACCGAGTTGGTGTGGCTCTGGACATAGAAGATCCACCTGAGGACTGTCGATGCTGACACAACATAAAGGAGAACAGGAGCAGAAGATAGCATCTGGCTGCTTCCCAGGAGAAGCTCTGCTGCAGCTGGTTCTCCTGAAGGGGACTTGGCTGTTCTTGTCCCAGAAGGACTTTGGGGCCTTGCTGTCATCAGGGATAGCTGCTGTTCGTTTCAGGGGAGCTCTGGTCTTTATCTCTGCTGCGAGCATCATATCCTGTTTCCAGTATAGATTTCTTCAGCCTTTTAGTGCAGACGCAGATGTACATGGGACATTACTGTGGGCTCCCAGCCCTTGATGATCTTTTGGGTCTCTAGTGCACAGACAGACATTCTGCGTTCTTCCTGCATTTGGCTTGTGGATGAACGTTTAACTTGTAAATGTTCTGTATTAAATCTGCTCTCTTGCAAACCATTGACTCTAGAAAAGTAACTAATACACCACACCCATCAATAATTAAAATGTCAGAAATCCAGCGTAAGAACAGAATCGTAAACCAGATAGAGAATGGCAATGAATCACTTACAACTTCCAACACAGACTGATGTAGCCTACAAAATTATTTTTCAAAACTGAAAAATAAGACAGCTGCATGATAAAGAGCACCAGAAAAATCCACAATCATCAAACCTCAATGGTCCATGAAGTTCTCAAGACTGTCCTAGAAAGAAACAAAGAAGCTAAAAATGCCAAAAGGCCCAATAGAATGAATATCAGGTAGGAATGGCAATTAAGGGAGTAGAAGGGAAAGAAAGTAAAACAGCAACAGGTAAATAATACAATCTCAGGAATGAGTCAATAACTCAATTTTAACTATCAATGTGAATGGGCTCAATTTGCTAATCAAGATACAGATTAGCAGAATGAATTAAAAAATCCAGTTGTATGATATACACAAGAAACGTATGTGAAGAAAAAGAAATTCATAGATTAAAAATAAAAAGATAGCAAATAATATTCCATGCAACGGGAACTCAAAAGATGAGCAAAAGTAGGTATCCTGTTTTTAGACAAAGTGATCATTAAGCAAAAGAGAATCAAAGAGGCAAAGACCTGGGCTTGGTGGCACTTGCCTGTAATCCCAACACTTGGGAGACTGAAGCAGAAGGATCGCCTTGCATTGAGGCCAACCTGGGCTACATAGTGAATTCAAGGCCAGCCTGAACTACAAAGCAAGACACTGTCTCAAAAAAAAACTAAATAAATAAATAAACTAATTTGAATTTTGTGGTAGAATTGATTAGAATATGTTCAAGTCTAAATCTGTTACTTTCATTAGAGCGACATTGCATATTGTTTACTGAAACTATTCAACAGGAAGAGATAACAAATATAAATATATATGCACCAAACTGTGGTGCATCTAACTTCATAAAACAAATGTAAATGGACATAAAAGATCAGAAAAGCATTATAATAGGGACCTTAATATCCCACTTTCCTAAATAAGCAGATTAACTGGACAAAAAAAATCAACAAAGAAATATCAGAGTTAAACCAAATCCTTTGAACAAATGATATATACAGTGATATATACAGTGTTCCACCCAACAGAAACACAACACATATTTTTTACCAAAAGTCCAGAAAATAAATTATTAACAACCACTTCACAAACCTGAATGTCAAAAATTGGAGCACTCAGAATAGAGATACCTAGATACATGTGAATTACGAAAACTGAAACAAGATAACTTGAAAATTTCAAGTAATACAAAAATAGGCAATAAATGGAAGCAGTAATTAAAAAAAAAAAAAAAAAAAAAAAAAAAAAAACAAACTAAGAAAAGCCCAGGACCTGATGGAAACAGCCAAATTCTAAAAGAACTTCAGGGAAGATTTAGCACCAATACTCCTCAAACTCTTTAATGAAATTGAGAGTGAAGAAATACTTCAAAAATCATTCTTGGAAGCAAGCTTTACCCTGATTCCAAAATGAGAGAAGGATCCAAAACAAAAGGAAAAATTCAGGCCAATCTACCTAATGCAGCCATCCTCAATAAGACATTCACCAAAAAGATCACATACCATAACCAACTAGGCTATATCCCAGTGATGCAAGGATGGTTCAACCTACACAAATCAGTAAACATAATTCATCACATAGACAGAAGCAAGGACAAAAATCACATGATCATCTCAACAGACACAGAACATCCAATGTCTAGTCATGATAAAAACCTGGGAAAAAAAAATACTGAAGAAAACAGGTATGGAAGGAACTTACTATCTCAAAATGATAAAAGCCTTTTATGACCAACCTACTGCCAACAGTGTTTTAAATGGAAGGAAAATGGAAAGCTTTTCCTCTAAAATCAGGAACAAGACAAGGATATTTGTTATCACTACTCCTGTTCAAGATAGCCCCCCCCCAAAAAAGGAACACTCCTCCACTGTTGGTGGGAATGTAGACTGGTCCAGCCACTGTGGAAATCAATATGGAGATTCCTCAAAAAACTACAACTAGAGGCTCCATTTGACCCAGCTATTCCCCTACTGAGGATCTTCCCAGAAGAATT
>QZML01000560.1:3546518-3561977 GCA_016801275.1 Hystrix brachyura
AAAAGGAGGATGGTGTGCAGAGGAGAGGAGTACTAGAAAGAAAGAAGGGGAAAAGCAGAAAGGCAACAGGGGAAAGAGAGGGGAAAGGGAAAATATGGAAAATGATGAATGAGCCTGCTGTAAATAGGGAGGGAGGGAGCAGAGGGAAGGGGTGGGGGAGAGGGGAGAACCAAGATGCATCATGTATGGGTACAGAATAAATGTAATGAATGTGACCATTGTATGTATGTAGAATGTACCAATACATATTCTTGGTTTAAAAAAAAAAAAAAGATAGTCCCCAAAACATTAACCAAAGCAATCAGGTGAGAAAAAGAAATAAAAAGAATAAATATAAAAAAAGGGAGAAGTCAAAGAACCCTTATTTGCAGATGACATGATCATATATCTACCAGACCCAAAATATTTCACTAAAAGACACTTATTATTAATAATCAAATTGATGTAGAGGGATACAAAATAAGCACACACAAATCAATGGCATTCCTATAATAATTAACTCACTCAGAAAGAAATTAGGTAGCAATACCATACACAATAACATCGAGAAAAGTTAAATACTCAAGAATCAACCTCTCCAAGGAAATGAAAGGCCACCACAGTGAAGCCTACCACACTCTGAAAGCAGGAGACTGAAGGGGACATCAGAAAATGGAAAGAAATTCCATGTTCCTGGATAGGTAGAACTGATATGATCAAATGGTTACACTTCCAAAACTGGTACAAAGATTTAACTCAATCTCAATCATAATACCAACATCATTCTTCACAGGTCTAGAGAAAACAATACAAAAATTCATATGAAACTAGAAAAGATTCAAAATAGCAAAAGAAATTCTGGGTAACATTAGCACATCAGGAGACATCATATTCCAAACTTGAAGCTATATTACAAAGCTACAGTGATAAAAATGGTTTAGTTTTGCCCCGTAGGTCTGGACAAAAACAGAAACGTAGATTGAAGGAAGACAACAGAGGAAGCAGAAATGACCCCAGACACATTCATCTATTTGATCTTAGACAAATGGCCCAAAAACACACATAGGAGGAAAGATGGCCTATTTAACAAATGATGCTGTGAAAATTGGGTATCCATATTAGGAATACTGAATCTACAGTGATATGTGTTGCCATGCACTCAACTAAAATTAAAGTGGATCAAAGATCTAAGTGTTGAAACAGAAACACTCAATCTGCTGGAAGATAAACTCAAAAAAATTCTTGAAGACATAGGCAAAGGTAAGGACTTTCTGAATGGAATGCCAGTTGCACAAGAAATGGTACAGAGAATCAGCAAATGGGATCCTATCAAATTAGAAACTTTTGCCCATCAAAGGAAACAACCAAAAGAGTGAAGAGACGGTCAACAGAATGGGAAAAAATATTTGTCAGCCATTACTCGGACAGAGGACTAACATCTAGAATATATTTTTTAAAAATTTAAAAATGAAACCCACCCAAAGTAAAAGACCCAATCAAAAATGGAGCAATTGACATGAATAGACACTTCTTGTACAAATGGCCAATAAATACATTTAAAATGTTCAACAAAGCTGGTCATTAGAGAAATGCGAAATAAAACTATATAGAGATAACACCCTGCCTAAGAAAGAATGACTATCATCAAAAAACCTATTAAAAACAAGTGCCGGCAGAAAGAGGGGGAGGAAGGAACACTTTACATTATTCGTGGTAATGTAAACTGGAACAGCCTGTATGGAAATTAGTATGGAAACTTTTCAAAAAACCAAAACTAAAATTCCATTTGATTCAGTTATTCCAGATATCTTCTCAAAAGACTTAAAGTCATCATATTATAGGGATATAAGCATACTCGTATTTATAGCAACACAATTTGTAATAGCTAGATCTTGGAAGTAGCATATATGTCCAACAACAGATGAAGGGGTAAAGAAAATGTGCTATTTATACACAATGCAATAAGTACTACTCTGCTATAAAGAAAGATAAACTTGATTCATTAATAGGCAAAGGAATGGAATTTAAAAACATAATGCTAAGTAAAATAAGTCAGACACACAAGTTCAAATACCACATGGTTTCTCTTATATGAGAAACTTAAAATATATACGTATGTAAAGAAAAATAGAAGACAGAGAAATTGGAAATAAGGAAAATTTCAAATAATTCCCCCAAATTTTCTATTCCACTCTTTCAAAAAAATCTCAATATATATGCTTCTTTTCATTTATACTACTAGCTTCTCTTACTTCACTGAAAAGAGAGTTTTATGCTATTATCTGTTTGTTACTTTTTTATGAGAGTCTTTTTTATACATGACTTGTACTCTAAGTAACAGTTGGCCATTTTTTAAAAAGTATGGTACACAGTGCATTACCTATTATTCTCTATTTTGTTATGAAATTTTGTTTATTTTTTCACAGAAGTAAAAATGCTTTTTTGCATTTTCTTTTTTAATATGTATTAAAGTAAAAAAATAAATAAACGAAGAAAACCAAAAACAGTTGGTGGCCTGGTTTTGGTCCAGCAGCCATACTTGCCTGAGAGCACTTATCAGTTAACCACAGTGACATTTCATTAAAAGTTTTGGTGGTCGAGCACCTCGAATCAATGACACTCTCTGTGGAGACCTTTCAATGTTTGGTTCCTTCATTTACTGTTTTGTTTGTTTGTTTGTTTTTGTTTTGGTGCTGGGAATAGAACTCATAACCTTGTGCTTGCCAGGCAAGCACTCTAACCACTGAGCTAAATCCCAGCCCCCTTCATTTACTGCTGTCTTTAATATAGTCTTTATATTTCCTGCTCCCACATGGTGGCCGTGCACCTGCAGCCGACTGTCAATTCTGAAAAATGGGAAAAGGCTATGTCAGTCACGTGCATATATTCAGTTTCTAGCTGACTGTATAACTCTTAAATGTGTTTAGAGCAAACAGTGAACAGATAAATTCATGGTTTCCTCTTTCATTTTAATTCTTAAGAATGCCTTCCTCCTGACCCCAAATCCACAGCTCACCTAGAAAGACCCTTTAGATTTGTGTTTCTGCAGCAATCATGCCCTCTGTAGCACAAGCAAATGAAGGAAACCAGGATGTGGTGCCCCTAAAATTCTTCCCAGCCTCAAAATTTGCCTTTCAAATTTTTCTATTTATATTACTCATCCCCAGATCTGTGGTTTCCTCATGCTACTTGTCTTGCCTAAATTGCATTTCAATTTTATTTTTCATTCCTACACCTACTCCTATCTAGTTATACCCCCAACTTAGCGTTTTCTGTATGGTCTATGAGTTCTTTGGCTTCGGACTCCACACTTTTATCCCAGAATCTGCACAAGGCATTATTATAATAACATGCTCTAAGACTAGTTTTTTAATACATTATTGAATGAATTAAAAAGGGACTTTTCAATACCTGTTTCTATCCCAATATATGATATAGCATTCACCCCAAAATAAGTACTCAGTAAAGATTATGAGAGCTAGTATTTTATTTGAAAGTGAAAATTTCCTTAAGAACATACTGAAGAAAGAAAATTTACCTCATTTTTTTCAAAGTGTGTTCTAAATTTGTCCTTAAGATACTGAAATGACCAGATTGATTATCCAGTCATCTTTTTAAGGCTAAATTGCAGAACTGTAGTAGTTAAGTCTATTCTTTATAAATTGCTTTTTATTTGTATGATTGGGGTCATGTACATGTGCGTGTGTGCACTTCGACCTACCTCTTTTAAAAACCAGAGCCATCTCAAACACGTTCTCCATCTTTTGATGACCTTTTAGTATCTACCTAGTATTTCCCTATGTGGGAAGAAGGTTATTTACATGATTAGCATGTACTAGGCCACTCTAATCCACTTTTCATTTATTTATTTTGGTACCGGGGATTGAACTCAGGGCCTTGTGCTTGCAAGGCAAGCACTTTAACCATTGAGCTAAATTCCCGGCCCATTCTAATCCACTTTTAACAGCACTTGAAACAGGGAGCAGAGAGGGACAGGAAGGAAGAGAATGGAATAAGAAATCCTTAAGATGTGTTATGTACGCATACCAACTCCCAGCAAAGAATGTCATCATTTTGTATTGCAGACGTTTAAGAATAAAAATTGTTTTAAAAAGTTTGAGAGGGGGAAGGGGCGGGGCCGCGCGGCTGGTGGAGGCGGGAGGCGGGGCGTCTCGCACGGGGAGGGGGTGCCAGGGGAGGGCGCAACAGCTACTCCGAGCACTTTCAGACCCGACAGTCCCCCAGCGCGGAACTGACACACCGTGCGGGGCGGCTCCCAGGACCCCCGCGCCTGCACCGTCCCCACGCGGACCAGTAGGGGGCGCCAGCGCACCCCGCCCACGCTCACCTGAGCCCACGCAGAGGTTTTGGAAGTCCCTTGTCTCCACGTTGCTGGAACCGACTTCTTGCTTGGTTGAACCTCTCATTCAATGGAGACAAAGAGAATAGTGCTCTGTGCTGGTTCATATTTGAATCACAGCATCAGGCAGTCTGGATGCCTTGTCTGTGGAAAGAACCAGTGATACTCTCCATCAGTGAGCTTCCTAAAAACCTCCGAAGATAATAAGTTGGAGGAATGTACACTTTCTTTTGAACTTTATAATATTTGCTCTGGTTTTGAAGCCCAGGGCTGCTGGAGGTGTGAGCGACAAGTCTTACAAGTGGCCTTATTCCAACTCCAGAAATTCCCCAATGGAACTTGGAGTCTTACCGTGGGTACAGCCCTAAAGCGACAGGAAACATGCCAACCCAGTCCCTCCTCGTTTACATGGATGGGCCAGAGGTGATCAGCAGCTCTCTGGGCCCCCAGATGGAAGTGGATGATGCCTTGGCCATCAAAGGGGCCACCGCTGTCCCTTTTAGAGCTTCGCAGGAGAAGAACGTAATCCAGCTGGAAGGGCACATGCCCCTGGATTGCATGTTCTGCAGCCAGACCTTCTCACTCGCGGAAAACCTGAACATACATGTCGTGATGCAGCACCAGCCCACCCTCTGTGAGCCAGCAGTCCTGCGGGTGGAAGCGGAGTATCTCAGTCCTCTTGATAAAAGTCAAGTGCGAACAGAACCGCCCAAGGACAAGAACTGCAAAGAAAACGAAGAATTCAGCTGTGAAGTCTGCGGACAGACATTCAGAGTCGCTTTTGACGTGGAGATTCACATGAAGAAGCACAAGGACTCTTTCACTTACGGGTGTAACATGTGTGGGAGAAGGATCAAGGAGCCGTGGTTCCTCAAGAACCACATGTGGACACACAACAGCAAGTCGGGCACCAAGAACAAGCTGCACCAAGGCCTGGAGGGGCCCATCACCATCAACGCCAACGAGGTGGTCCAGGCACATTCCGCAGGGAGGGTTTCGTCTCCTTACAAGAGCTGCATGGTTTGTGGCTTCCTGTTTCCAAATAAAGAGAGTCTGCTGGAGCACAGTAAGGTGCACACCAAAGAAACTGCTTCCGGTAGCAGCAGTAGGCAGAGTGAGCCCAGGCAGGAGGGAAGCCCGTCGCTCAGGGGAGAGTTGCTGCAGTTTTTAAATTTAAGACCCAGATCTCACGCCGAGACTGGGAAGAAGCCCGCCAGATGCGTCCCTCAGCTCGATCCATTCACCACCTACCAGGCTTGGCAGCTGGCCACCAAAGGCAAAGTCGCTGTCACCCAGGAAGAAGTCAAGGAGTCAGGGCAGGAAGGCAGCACCAACAACGATGACTTGTACTCAGAGAAGGAAGAACTTGGAGAAATTTGGAATGGGAGCAAATCAGAAGGTTCTGGAAAGTCCAAAACAAATAAAAGCAGCTGTACAGGCCTCTCCCAAGACAAAGAGAAGCCCAGACATGCCAACGGTGAAGTGCCTTCTGTGGATGTGGATCCCAAGTTGCCTGGTAGCAAGGAGAAGCCCACACACTGTTCTGAGTGTGGCAAGGGCTTCCGGACCTACCACCAGCTTGTGCTGCACTCGCACGTGCACAAGAAGGATCAGTGGGCAGACGCTGAATCGCCCACCATGGCTGTTGATAGCAGGCGGCCAGGGACGTGCTCCCCGGATCTGGCCACTGCCCTGGACGACGGTGCCACCGCGGACCGAGAGGGTGGCTCTGAAGATGGGTCTGAAGATGGGCTCCCTGAGGGGCTCCATCTGGATAAAAATGATGATGGAGGAAAAATAAAGCATCTCACATCCTCGAGAGAGTGTAGTTACTGCGGAAAGTTTTTCCGTTCAAATTATTACCTCAATAGTCACCTCAGGACGCATACAGGTGAAAAGCCATACAAATGTGAATTCTGTGACTATGCTGCAGCCCAGAGGATGTCCCTGAGGTACCGCTTGGAGAGACACCACAAGTGGATGCTGCTGCCGAAGTCAAGAGCGCCGGTAAAAGTCAGGAGACCGAAGATGCACTCTTAGCTGCCGAAAGTGCGCAGACCAAAAATTTGAAGCGATTTCTCCATGGTGCCAAAGATGTCAAAGGCGGCCCACCTGCCAAGCTGCCCAGGGAGACGCCACCCGTCTTTCAGAACATCCTGGGAAGTGTCGTGCACTAGCCAGCAAACAGAGATACACCACTCGCCAGCACACAGAGATACTCAGGATTTCAGTAGAAACGCAGCTGCCGACAGCGCGGAGAGAGGCGGCAGAAACCTGGCCCTGCTCCCGCCGAGGCGCTGAGGAGGAGAGCGGTGCCCGACCCACAGGCAGAGCGCCCGGCGTGCAAGCCAGGAGCGGCCGCGGCTCTTCCTGCAGACGGCAGCGCTGCCTGCCTGGTGGACTTGGGCCCCCAAGAGAAGAGGATGGAGCCCGCAGCCGACTTCAAGTGCAAGCCCAGTGTGGACTGTCAGGAAAAACCATTGAATTTGCCCCTCGGGACCCTTCACAATTGCCCAGCCATTTCTCTGAGTAAGACTTTAATCCCCAGCATCACCTGCCCGTTTTGTACCTTCAAGACCTTTTATCCAGAGGTCCTGATGATGCACCAGAGGCTGGAGCACAAATACCACCCGGACGTTCACAAGAGCTGCAGGAGCGAGTCTCTGGTTCGCAGCAGGCGCACCGGCTGCCCACCCGCGCTGCTGGGGAAGGATGTGGCGCCCCAGTCTGCACAAGCCCAAGGCCAAGGCCGCCTTCCCGGGGCAGCCCAGATCCCTGCTGCCCGAGAAGGGGCGCCAGGGCCTCTCGGGGGTGGGCAGAGCCCCCCTGGAGTCAGGGACGGACTCCAGCACTTTAGCTCCCAGCAATCTGAAGTCACACAGGCCGCCCTGGAGCGGCGGGGGCCCCAGACAACAGCAGTCGGAGATGTTCGCTAAAGCCGGTTTTCTCCGGCTCCAGATAAAACGAAAAGAGCCGAGGACAAGTTGAAACCCCTCGCGGCAGCCCCTTCTCAGCCCGCTCTCGGCAGCAGCAATGGTGGTGCCCAGCGACTACCCCGCGAAGAGCGACGGCCCCAGGGCTACTCCAGGGAGAAACTTCTTCTGTCACCGGCACGCCACAGAGCTTGGGGAACCCCTCCCCAAAAGACTGAAGCCCAGTGTGGTCGCCCTCGATGTGGAGCAGCCCGGGCCTGCCTGCAGAAGGGGCTACGACCTCCCCAAGTACCACGTGGTCAGGGGCATCACGTCGCTGCTGCCGCAGGAGTGTGTCTGCCGGCTGCGCAAGGCCCGGTTCCCGGCAGTCTGCGGACCGTGCAGAAGCCCTACGGCGAGGGAGTGCTGTACACCTGCGCGTCCGGTGGACACCCCGCAACCGGCCCGGCACTGGAGGGAAAAACGCCCGTGTCATACCAACACTTATCTAGCAGCATGCTACAAAAGAGAAACTATGAGAATTTTATTGGGAATGCACATTATCGACCAAATGACAAAAAAACTTGATTTCCGATATGGGAGAAGAAAGGTTTTGCCTGATATAAGTGCGTATGCTCCATGAAATTAAATTTTAGTTCATCCTTTGAGAAAGTAAATGGTGAAAGCTACTGAAATAAGCTGTGATTGTACTGTACATAGAACATGTGAGGAACATGTGAGGAACACTACAGTTTTGTAAAGTTGTTCTGTTAACTTTTGTACCAAATAGCAATAAAAAGTAGTTGGAAGAGTTGGGCTGTACACAAATGGAGACTGGAAATCTCTGTTTTGTCCCTGAATAATATTTTTCTTAGAATTGACCAAATAAGTGGAGTTTTTGCATATACTTGAGTGCTGCTGAAAAGAAATCACTGGGGGCGGGCGGGTGGGGTGGGGAAAAGTATATAATGCTTGCACCTCAGGTAAAAATCTGTAAATATCAAAAAAAAAGAATTTTTGAGAAACAACAAAAAAGGAAATGTTATCTCTTATTTTACAGCTTTTTCTTCTGGGATTTGCAAACTTAATTCCCAGCAATTAATAGTTAATTGTGATATCAACACATTAAGAAATGCCTAGTGGATCAGGGAGCACAGTGCTTGGTGTGTCTGGAATGGTGGACTTGTAAGCTGCAGACTAGGATGGAAGCCCTGCCCTGGATGTGGGTGGCACCAACCAATAGGCTCACAGCCTGGATGGAGTAAAAAGGGAAAGAAGAAGGAAGTCCTCCCCTTGCTGCTTCGGAAGGCCTCTGGTCTGCACCATCACCTTTGGACATTCATCTCCTATTCCTTCAGGCTACCAACACAGGCTCATCAGCCTTCTAGCACCGACCCCTCGGCTCTGCCACAAGGACTTGCCCGGACTCTGCAGTCAGCTCCAGGTCTTCACTTCGCGACTGGATCCTCCGGCTGTCCGGCACACACATGGCCCTTCTGCATTCTTCCACCCCTGACTCTGCAGGCCACCACCGTGACTCTGTTTTGTAAAACTTTTGGATATGATCTACTAAAACTGCTCCTGGTACAGTCCAGGTGGTCTTACCAAGAATATTAGAAAAACTCGGTCTTAGGGTGATATCTGAATTAGTTCATAGGCAAGAATACAGAAAAGCAAACGTTACCTTCCCTCTAACTAGATATCACACCACTTTGATTTTTTTTTTCCTTTTGATACTGGGGATCGAACAAGTAATCTTGTTTGTTTAGGCTAGAACAACACAGAGGAAGCACAAACCTAGACTTGTAAACATGAATTACATCACCTGTTACTGTGTACTTTTTCATTGATATATATCGGTTCCCACAGCTTTGTAAGTTCTTTTCTTGATAAAATACCACTGAACTTTTCATTAAGAAAGAAGCAATAAGCAACAGAAAAGATGCTAAAGTGATAACATGCTAACAGATGTGAGGACTCACTGCTGCACATGAACAGAGTATGGAGGAGGAAGAAAGAAACTAAAATTTAATGCGACCTTTATACTCCAAGAATCGCCCTGGTAAATGTGTAAGCATTCTCTCAAAATTCCTGTGACTATTTTTAAAAATATGGACAACCTTCATTTTATTTTGATAAATAAGTAAACTGCCTTGGGGGTTTAAAAAGTGTTGTTGATCAAAAAAATAATTAAGTGGCAAATCTGAAATTCAGACTCTCGGCTGACTGAGCCTATGCCTGTCATTCTATGGGTGGAGCTTGAGGAATGAAGAATAAAGAGAGATCACTTTTAGGCCAGAGGATCAGAGATGATGTCTCATGAGCATGTTGGGACTGGATTCTTTCGTGTTTGGTTTACTTCGCTATCACATATTTTAGATTAGTTCTGCTTTGGAAAAAAGATTTAAATTAGTAAATAAGTTGAAAATGAATGCTCACATGCTCTTAAATTTTTAACACTTTCTTCCTTTTTAACATTTTTTATTAAATAATACAGTTGAAATATATACTTTAGAAAAGATAAAATGGTAAAAAAGGTAAAACCTGTCAGTGATCTCTACCTTATGCAATGTTTTCCTGTGTGTATTTTCAGGACCTTGACCCCATCCCATGTATTTGTCAAAAGTATACACTCTCCTTCATATACTTTGTCAGAAATTCACAACTTTCCTTATTATAATACCAACATTTTTTGTACAATGTGATATCTTTTATTACAACTGCATACTTTTACAATGCACCATGCCTGAGGAAACTGATCTAATCTAATGTATCTAATAGCATCTCTATTTTTTCACTGATATTTTTCTTCTCAATTTTCACTTTCATATTAGGGTTTAAAACTAGTAAAAAAAATAATTTCTGGACAAGTAGAATTAAATACTAAAAAGTGTTTTTAAAGCAAGCAAGCAAAATATCCCCCTTTCCATCAAAATTAAAAATAAATGAAAACATAACACATGGCAATGCTTAATGATTACTTATTTACCCTGCTAATTTGAGGTCAACACAATTAATTCATTTTTCACAAAATTTCTTTCAGCTCATGTATTCAATTTTACTGTGCTAATATGTTCCTTTTACAAACCCATCTCTTTGGAACTGGCATATCTCAGGACAAATTTAAATGGAGTTCATTAGACAATATTACTCTTTTTCTAATCGTTTATTTTTAAATATAGTTTGCCCAGGTGGGTTAACAATAATGACAAGAATATTACTAACAAGACACTAAAATGTTTTATAATATTAGTTTACATGTGAAAAATCACTAATGAAAAATCACCTGACACTTTCGTTTCTAACATAGAGATTCCAAAACTGAGCTTCTCACATGCTCATACGGAGGCAGAACCTACATATTAGCAATGTCTACAGGATTTCAGTCAGAGACGGTTAACCTCACATCCTTTGCACTCTCTACTGACAATTGCTCTGCTAAAAAACATATTTGAAACTGTAAGGCTGGTGTTGTTTGTGCCTGGGTCTGTATGTGCCTCTGTGATGGTGCAGATTCGGGAAAAAAAAAGGCCTGGAGAACCAACATGGCACCCCAGGGGGACAAGGGCAGGGACACGCCCAGATAGCTGGCAGGGAAGGCCCGTATATCTCAGCTCATGGGTCCCCTGCTCCTATTCAGTGATTGTAGAATGATATGTTATTGCAAAGATGTCCCAGCTGGTGCTCCCACCTTCCGGCTGCTGCGACTTCCGTCTGCTGTGACTTCCGTCTGATAATAATCCAACCTGTTCCTTTTGCACCACCCTTCCTCACCCACGGGGTGGACCTCAGCCAATAAACATCCCTGCAGTCCCAAAACTAGGCCCCATTTTCTCAAGATGAGAGAATTCTGGTGCAATTTATTCAAGAGCTCCTCTACCCAGCTGTATCTCTTAACCAGCTCCCACAGCCACGGCTGCACAAACTCAACATTGTGCAATACTCACATCTCAGTCAGGGTCCAGGCCACATAATATGGAAATCAAACAAAAAGTGAGTGGGAGCTGGGAGTGTAGCCCAGTGGGAGAGTGCTTGCCTAATATGAGTGAGGCTCAGGGTTTGCTGCAGCAGGAGAAAAAATACATACAGAAAGTCGTGTTAAAAAAAAAAGAAAGTGGTGTTCTATTTTTGAGTTTATCTCTTCATTCTTGTAGTCATTAATTACCTCTCCCAGTTACCCACACGCTCATTTTCATAATCATTAGTTTATTAAAAAACATTATCATAATTTTGTTTTGTTTGTTTTGAAATATAATATTTTATGTGGTGGGTCCTGAGAATGCTAAAAGATTTAAGGGGCAGTGCCAGGACTCCAAAGGGAATTGTAAAAGTTGTCCTTTCTAGGACCAAACCTCCTGTCCTTCATTCTTCTGCTTGGTGTGTCATCCAAAAGGGCTCTTGTCTCCTGGAGAAAACAAACTCGTAAGTACAACACTGAGCTACAGTGTCTGTGTGTCACAGAAGAAACAATGAGTGAAATCGGAGTGTATATGGCAGAATGAAATGCCGTCAGAAAAAGCTTTATATAAAGGAGGGAACACTTGTGGGAGGAGAGAGGGGGCAGTGTAGGTGTTTCTTAAGGTGGAGAAGAAAAAGTACATGGAGAGCAAGTGAGCCGTCCTGAAACGTGGAGACTCACTGGAGGGTAGGAGGACAGCGTGAGCACAGAATGGGGAGCGTGGCCAGGGAGGAGATGAAGCGCCTGGACAGAAGGTGCCCTGCAGGGGCTCTGGGTGCCCTTTGGAGCTGGGGAAGGGGGAAGGCAGACATGGGGGCAGATGGGCGAGAGGAACCTCTATCTACCACCTCTGCAGTGAGAGAAAACACCAGGGAAATGGGATCAACCTGACGATGCTTCCTTTAGCACACTTAAGGTCTGGGCTAAGCAACCAATGATGAAGAATACTCAATAAATAAAGAGTTCAGGGTTATTCCCAGACCCCTCTCCAGGGTGACTGGTGGCAGCTTGGCGAACCAAATTTTTCTTACTACGTTATGTTCCTTTAAACTCTTACTCCAGGAAAGAGAGTATTGCTTTAATCCAAGGTACTTGTTAATAATGAACAAATGCCCAACTTTTGATAGTAAATAATTCATTTAGTAGACCAGTGCTCACTCCACAGGTTTTCCATGAACCAGATCACAAAATACAAACATCTCTCTTTAAGTCTCCCCATATTTTAATAGATTGGCAGCTTTGAAGTAGGTTTTTCTACTTACTCATTCAGCCTTAATTAAGTCTGCAAATATAAAAGTTGAATATTTCTAAAGGTTGTGTGATTCCATCTCAATACCATAGCTTAGTGCTCCTTTTGGCTTTGGGAACAATAAAAGTGTAAAAAAAACCTTTAATTTATTTGAAGTTCATCAACAAGGAAAGTTGAAAATCTGATAGTTCATTTAACCCAAAACTCTACCTTGGATATTTTTAAGGAAAATTTCTGCAAAGTGTTGAGTCAAGTAGGAGAGGTGACCTGACTGTCATCTAGTCATTATATGCTAACTGCACTCAAAGCATTGGCAGCTGATTTTAACAAGCAATTATTAAACTTCTTCTTAGTACCTGGTAGCACTTATTCATTTCTGTCTACCTTTTCTGGTGATAAAAGACAGGTAATAAATGCCTTAAGTGTCTGCTAAATGTCAGGTATAATCACAGAGAGCTTTGTGTGATCCACTTAAGCTCATCTGCACGTAATATAATAATGATAATAATAACAATAGTTGCATGGCATGCCTGTGGGCCCCAAGAAGGACAATGCCAGACAGGACTGAGCCTGGCATCCGGAGGGAAGTCCACAGGGTGTCCTCTTTGGGCCAGGGCTCATCTCCTTTATTCATCTGCCTTGCATATCACATTCCAATTTATCCCAAACTCTTTAAAATTGCCAGAGCAATTCTATGTGAAACATGTATTATATATATAAAGGATTGTTTAGAAGTAAATGCAAAGAATATAAAGAAAGTTGAACTTAACGTTGAACATCATTCTTTAAATTAAAACTGAAAATATCAATTTCATAATTGCTTAGACTATATGGGGGCTGAAACACTTTAAAAAATAAATAAATAAATAGGTGAATCGCGAGTGTGAGCCCGGACTGGGAAACCCTGTTTCAGAAAAGAAAGACGAGGTTTTGTGTCTTCTCTGGGTTTTCTGCCCTAAAATGGTGGTCATTCTCACATCGATGCTGAATTTCTCTTGGATTTTCCTCTCCATTCCACATGGGCCGTTGTCCTCAGAGGCGACCTCAGGCTGAGAAGGTGGCCCTCCTCTGTCTGTGTGAGACTTTGGCTGCATTTCCTTAACTAAATGGATCGAATACTCACCCACAGTAACTGCATGAGCAACTTAATTTCATTTCAAATGGTCACTCTTGGGGTGGGGGGCCTTCTTAATGATCGAAATGTGAGAAGATGCCCGATTTGTGCTTGTCGCCACCTTTTCCTCCTAATTAGGTTATTAAAGGGATGGCATCTTATCGCCATTTGTGCGCTCTATGTAGTAAAGCTGGCAGCAATCAAATCAATTTTAAAATGGCTGATTAGGGAAACACATTTCCTAATTCATAAGTTGAAACCAAATTTAAATAGGGACAACTGACGTACATAATAAAGATAATCCAATTTTACTTATCTTCACATTTTTTAATAATATTTATGGATACTATTCTATGTGCCTAATGAATAATAAGTCATTTAATGATCCTAGCAGCCTTGCAACTATCCCAGTCCTAGAGAACCACTCATTTTACAGACGAAGGCAGAGTCACCAAGAGTGACCTGACTTTTCTATGGTCACACAATTGCAAGTGATGGATTGTAGATCTGAAACCAGCAACCGACCTCACTTCTTTCTTTTTCTGTGCCCTATTTTCATCTGTGATTGAAGGTGCTTCATCTTATCCAACACCCTTCTTCCCACCACTGTGACCAGTCATGCGGAAGGAGGTGATCTACACCAGCAAGATAAAGAGTACCTACACTTATTAACCCTGTACATTGCACCCTGTAGTTGCCAGCCTGTTGGAAACACAAAGGAGTAAAACCCTCAACAATCAAATTTCAGGTTAAAATCCCTTAAGAAGGAACTTCAGGTAAAGATTTCTGCTCTCATGAGGTGGTTCTAAGGCAGCAAAAACCTTCAATGTCAGGCCTGTTCATTCCTCCAAAGTGTCGGGACCCATCATCTCTAAAATATCATGTAGATTGCCATATCATCTTCTTATTGCTAAAGATCTCCTATGAACCAGAGGAGCGTGGCTTTTGGAAATTGTTCCTGTAAAAACAGTTTTAACTCAACCATCTACAAGGTGTTAAATGATCTCTCACCCTGACTGCACTGTTTCTCTCTGGCTCTCATCCTTGACAGCACACCTTGATCTAAATAAACTCTTGTCCTTTCTACCTTCACTGTCTATTGGTAAATTCTTCTACTGGCCCGCACCACTGGCCTTCCGTAGACTGCCTTGCATGGCATATGAGAAATAGGCTTTGTCTTTTCTGTCAAAGCACAAGGCAAGAACAACTCCATTTTGGACTTCAATGGCCTGGCCATCATTCATTACCCACCCTCATCTCTTGACATCCTGAGCGCCAATAAATGGTGACTATGTACTTTGTCCCAGAATACAGCCAGTTTCCAAGATAAGAACCAAGGACTTTCCATTCCAAACCACAAGCCCCTTCTCTCTAATCTACCCAGAAATGCACCACTCCCTCCCTCACGCCACTGGAGTTTGTCAACCACGATAGACTGTAACCTTTTGAATTCAACCAAGGAATTTAAAGAATACTTGCTTCCCATACATTAGGGTTTAAAAGGCCTTCTTCCCTGCCACTCAGCGGGCCTGACACTTCATGCTAAGATGTGCCCGTGCCCATTTGCATTAGTAAAATTGCCTTGTCAGGATTTCTTGTTGTCTGAGTGCTTTACAATCTGCACCAAAGAATTGAGTCTGGGGGCTTATTTCCAACAGCATGCCCCACACTGAAGATATGTAGTCACAAGACGGGGTCCATGGAGGTTCCCAAAGCTGAGATAAGGACCTAATTACCCTACCTGTAAAATAGGTTTGCAAATTGGCTGAATTTCTTCACAGAAAATTAATTTTCAGGGGCCTGGGGATTTAGCTCAGTGATTAGAGTGCTAGCCTTGTAAGCACAAGGGCCTGAGTTCGATCCCCGGCACCATAAAAAAAAAAAAAA
>QZML01000560.1:3562350-3589923 GCA_016801275.1 Hystrix brachyura
CGCCACAAAAAAAAAAAAAAAAAAAAAAGAAAATTAATTTTCAGGACTAGTCAGTAAGGGGAATGGAAAGGGTTTTGTTAGGCAGAAATTTAAATATATACCCAAAGAAATGAGAGCGTGGCCCCTCAAGAGAGAGAGGTACAATATTTATGGGAATATTCATGGCCTCTTGAGGAAGTAGAAATCCAAGAAGAGGTGCCACTCCCCAGAAACTTGATACAGTGGATGATGGGTTCCTGCGAGACAGGCTCCAGGCTCTTGCGGGGAAGAAACAAAGAACTGGACATTACACACACAGCTGTAAGAAAAAGGCAGCTTATTTAATGAAGTTAGTAGGGGAAGGTGTTCTCAGAGCGAGCAGGTTTGTGTCAACAGAAAAGGAAAAAATGGCACAAGCAGGAAGGAAAAATGGCACTGGGCAGGAAACAGGTTGGGCTCTAGGATATGAAGATGTGCATCCTGCCTCGGGCGCCTCTCACTGGGTCTTTCAGGATGACTGCCAACGTGACTAGCAGGGTGCAGAGTCACCTCAATTGTGTCTGCTGCACATGCCTTTTCCCATCATTCACTGGGTTATAATTATATGCATGATGTGCAGTTCCTAGGTGTGTATCATTAACAAGTTCAAGTGAGCAGGTCCCTGTAGGTCCTGCCAGTGGATCTAACACTCGCGCACCCTGGCCTGGAGCTCTAGGGATTGCCAGGGCCCTCTGTTACTCTTGTTCCTGCCTCCCTGAGGACAGAGGAGGAGCTGGCTCCAGGTCATGGCCCAAGTTCAGGTGAGTGGAGTGGGACTGGTCCCACGGCCCCAGCTGTACAATCTATATTAAGGGTACTAGCCCATTTCACAGGTATGAGTCTAGTTTGGCGTGAGTGTGTGTGTATGTGTGTTTCTTTTTTTTACACAGGTAATTTAAACATTCTTCGAATTCTCTCAACCTGTCCATTTATCTTACAATCAGGTTCTTGCTCTTTATTTTCTGAATTAAGCCAATATACTGACTTTCAGTGTTCCCAAGGAATTTTATGTAATGGGTCTGGAAGGAAAGGAGCCTAAATTTGCCCAAAGGAATGCTGATATTGGGTATTTTGACTGGTTGGGTATTTTGACTGGTTTCCGGAAGTCGCAGTCTTCTTAAATGGATGGTTTTTAGTTAGGATTGCCTTGTCTCCTTTTTACCTCTTTTATTTCTGCTGTCCTGTCTCACTCTCATTTTGAGCTCTTACCCAAGCGTGTGCTGATGGTAGACACAGAGAGGGCTGGCACAGGAAGGCCAGAGGGAGGTGAAGGCAGAAGGAGCCACTGTGAATACTGTGCTGATGGAACGAACGGTCAGCGACCACTGACCATTAGCTCTAAAAATCGCCATCATGACCTGGACTCCTGAACATCTAAAAACTAAACTTTGATGTTTTTCCACTAAAGGAATGAGCCAGCATAATTTTGCAGCTGTTTTAGAGTGTGGCAAAAGAGCTGCATGGGAGATTTAATTGGACAAATGACCTCTTAAGGTGGGTTTGTGTCTCATATCCATCTTCCAGATGCATCAGTGAGCTTTGGTGACTTCAAGGCACCCTGTGTCTAAGACAAGTCTCAAGCCCTCACTTAAGTGTAAGGCATCTTTTATTGTTATTGTTTTGTTTTGTTTGCAGACATTTTCCTACAGGAAGTTTCCAAAACTGCTTTGAAACCGTAATCCTGAGAGGACAGAATCCTTGCTGCATAAATACCAGGAGCGAGTAACCTTTAGTTCCATCACATGGCTTCTCCTTTCATCCCTGTAGTTATAACGGCATTGTGTTTCAAGTCTGGCCAAGGACACCCATTCTCGTGCTTACTCATGACTCTCATATTGGGTTCTGAATTACTCTGGAGGGACAGTGGGTCAAAGGATGACTTTCTCCAAAGCGTTTTGGTTGAGTCAGAGCATAGTTTTCAGCAAATCTATCGTTTGATAAAATACTCCCTCTTTTCACATATTCTTCCCTTGACATTTATCTGTGCCCTAAGGCTAGACTATATATTGCATCTTCTCTGCGACTTGATTCCTGATTATATCCTCCACAGGAAAAAAGAAAGCGCATTACAAAGCTTCACTTAGGATTCTGTCATTATGTGAAAATTATAAGAGTGGTGTTGCAAACAACTTCAACTAGGCATTTTCTTTCTTATCATCTTGATTGAGTAATTAATTACAGTGGACCTGAGTTACAGAAGTGTTGGGATTGTTACCGGTTATTTTTTAGAGGGGTTATATTTCTGATTTGACTGTTAAAATAATACCTCCCATTTCAAAGATATAAAATTCTTAAACCTTTCCAATCCCGAACAATAATAAAAGAAATGAGTGGTAAATAAATGGCAGATAAGATGGTCCGTGATTTGTCTTTCAGAGTTAAATTAATCATTGCTGTGTTGATAGGTATTTAAAAATATTAGTCCAGATAAACATATTGCCAGTCCTGCCTTTCATTTTAAATGAATCACATTTCTTTTGTTTGCATTTCAATCCACTTTAAAGAGTCACAAATAAAATATATTATATCATAAGAATCATAAAATGCAGGTGTTGGGATGAAAGAGCATCTTAGCACCTGCGTTTTATGGGGACATAAAGGAGATATATACTGCTGCTGAAAGAAAGTTTGCTTTGCCTTTGTTTCCTCTGAGAAAGAATTTAAACAGGTTCGGTCCATCTAGAAGGAAACGTGAGCTAGCAATGTGTTTAAAAAGGAAGCAAAAAGACAAAAACACAGAATATTTCTTCAGAATAGCAATGTCCTAAGAATGTATATTGTAAGATGATTTGATAAATGACGTTATAAATACAAAGCACAAAATCAATCGGAATGTGCACATAGTTAGCAGTCGCTGTTCCCCAGATTGTGTTTCTAAGAAACCAGAGTAGGCGACATATACAAAAGCAGTCACTACTCCCACCCCAGGCTCACAATTTCCACCTGCTAGGTTACAGTTATTATACTATTCGAAAACTCTCACACAGAAAACAAAGAATGAATCCAAGTCAATTTTGCCATCCTCTAAGACTCCAAACAAATGCAAATTTGTGAATCAAAGGCGGCAACAATCAATCCATGTCTGTTTGCAGGCAGCCAGGACATCAGAACAATGATAAGAGGATGTCACACAACAAAGAGAAATCAAACATTACTGCCGGCGGGGCAGCTCCAGCTGTCCTTGAAGGAGCGTGACACACAAAGCCTTGTGCTCCAGAACCAGCAAAACCCTGTGAGCTTTTTAAGTAGATGCTTCCCTCAGGGTTTGTCTTTTTTTGTAACTTGACATCAAGTTGTTCCCAAGGCCAGCTCACCCTTTCCCCCAAGACCAGATGGGTGGAAAAATAGCTACATTCCCAGCTTCACAGAGGCCTGGAGCCAATGTCTACAAAAGGCATCTCTCTCAGGTACAGCCAAATGTCTCCAGAGTTTTATTTTCAACATCTCCTGGCAGAATTCATCTCTCAGAAGACTCCACATTTCCACATTTGACTATTAAAAATATGCAACAATAACAAAAGGTTTTTGAAACACTTGCTTTTCTTAGGCAAAACACAGCGTATTTACTAACCTATTCAAGGACAACATTGCTAAGCTATTGCTTTCAGTTCAGTAAGACTTTCTCCAAAGAAGTCTCTGTGGAAGGGCCTCAGGTGTCCTGTCAAAAACGGGCATCAAACTGTCACACTCATAGTGCTACACTGGGGAAGGTGTAGAAAGCGGTGGACTGGATAATTTCTTCCCAAATATGGGCAAAACAGTGGAATAAAATGGCATGATTAATTTACTCCCTGTAGCAGAAGGCCATCGCTATGAGAAACTATGTGAAATGACTCTCTTCAAAAGCTAATGCAGAGAAAATGAAGAGGAGGAGCTAACCTCAAAGGAGTAATGGAATAACCCAGCCACCAGGATGCACCAAGCCACGCCCAGGGCATGCTGTACCTTAGCAGCACCATCCTGGAAGGTGGCACTTTTATCCCCTCTTACAGATTCCATCTTGTGTATTTTGATTTCAGATGACACTAAGTTCTCAAAGAGGATCATCTGTCCCCTCACCTGCACAGTTTTCCTACATTGCCCTTGAATTGTGTTTATACTGAAAAAGTTTGCATTTTCTTGAAAGCCACAATAATGCCCCTTTTTGCATCATGGAGAAAATGGGGTTGTTCTCATACTGCTCATCAGGTCACACCCTTGAGGACACTCCCACAGTCTAATATTTATCTCTTGCTGATGTTTATATTTATGGCCACATCTGGACTCCTGCCATTTCTAACATGTGTTCACAAGAGGGAAATAAACACTTTCACTTGCTGGTAATTTGCCACCCATCAAATTAATGTACTTTCAAAAATATGTAAAGGTGTGCAGAGGTAGAGGAGAGGAGTACTAGAAAGAAAGAAGGGGAAAAGCAGAAAGGCAACAAGGGAAAGAGAGGGGAAAGGGAAAATATGGAAAATGATGAATAAACCTGCTGTAAATAGGGAGGGAGGGTGCAGAGGGGAGGGGGAGAGGGGGGAGAACCAAGATGCACCATGTATAGGTACAGAATAAATGTAATGAATGTGACCATTGTACGTAGAATGTACCAATACATGTTCTTGGTTTAAAATAAAAAAAATTAAAAAAAATAAAAATATGTAAAGGTCTAAAAGTTCTGAAGTATAGTTAAAAGATAGAATATTCAAAATAAATGAAGAAAGTAAGTGTTCCCTGGGATCTGTGACAGTCCATTTGAAGTTTGATTTTTTAATATATTTTGTCATACCATTCTAAATATTCTTACCAACTTGTTTAGTTCTATGCATCCATCTTATTTTGATGGGGTAATAAAGAGAGCACAGAGAAACATACCTTTAGTTTTATAATAAAAGAAAAATATTATATTTATATCTGGCATCAGAACTCTCCAAATCAAAAAACACCAGCTGGATTATTTTGTATGACAGGTAGAACTTTATGATGATTTTGAGGAGAAGCAGTAAGAAGAAAGGAGATGAAATTTTTAAAAATGAAATTAACTCAGTGGAGAAAGTGAGATGAAAAGGAGCAAGAGAATTCCACAGTAGGATTTCTGGAGATCTTAAAGTCAGACATAATCAAATGCTTCATTTGAAGTCGTTGGCCTTGCTTTCCGGTCATCCGATCCAGCTTGTGATTATTCTTCATTGGTATCCATGATGGGCCTGAGTTGTCTAAATGAATGTAGCAGCTAGTCATGAGATGATCTTAACATTGGCAGGCAGCGAGAAGACCTCCACCAACATGTTGGTATTATTATAAGCAAGATACAATATGCAAAAGCAGAGAGAAACGTGCCTTTAGCTGTATAATAATAGAAATATATTGTATTTATATCTGACATCGGAACTCTACAAGTCAAAAAACACCAGCCGGATTATATTGCATGACAGGTAGAACCATTGTATTTTTACACAAGAAGAAACAAGGTCCAAAGAAATTAGAATGTGTCTTTTTCAAATATGTATAATTATAATAAAATGAAATAAAATTCTGATGCATTTCATTCCAAAGTCCATAATTCCAAAATTTTATATTTACCACTAAATATTCCTGTTTTAAAACATGTAAGAATAACCATAGCATACACTTTTAATGAGTGCTTTATACAATTACTCTCTGTAGTACTATTCTGAGGGCATGTTAAGTACTTGGTCTCTATTACTAGTTAATTACAACGAACTAATTGTAATGTTATTAAAACTCTCCCTTTGTACAAAGCACAGAGAGGTCAAGGAACTAGCCAGAGGTCACAACACTGGTTTGTGAAGGCGCCAGGAAGCTGGCGCAGGCAGTCATCTGAAGCTTGACACTTCACAGCCTCTCCAGCATCCCAGAAAGGCCACTTGGAAGCTGCTCGGCACATAGAGATACCCGTATTTAAATGGCTGGTTGCAGTAACAGACTTGGAGTCAGGGTCTAACTCCCAATCCAGAACTTTGTCCACTAAAGTAGTGTCTTCGGACTTTTGATTTTAATAACTCGTGAAACAAATTTCCAACATAGTGCCACCCCCCTCATCATTATGTGAAAGATGATTTGGATACCACAATGCATGGAACAACTTCCCAGATTGGGGACAGATCTGATGCACTGCTAAGATATGTGAACGGTGTCCTCGCCTTCAGGGAGCTGTCTATGAGACTAGGATATTCTGTGTCCCACTGAGCTCGCAGAGGGACAAAGAGAAAGGCAGGAGGAGCTTAGAGAGAGAAAAGGAGACCTCAGTGCCGGCTGCTGACCACAGTCACAGCAGGAGGGCACAGCGCCCAGCAGGCCTGTCCCTCAGGCTGCTGGCCACGCGGAGCCCTGAAGCCCTTCCCTGGGGACACACGTTTTAGTCCTTTCCTCAGTTAGGCTTTGCCTCCGTTCGCCGTGAAGCCCTGGTGGTAGGCAGGCGTCATCTTGTTACATCCCAGACCGCTTTCTGCACTACGAAACAAGTGGCAGGTTTGTTCTTATGTCTGCACATTTCCAAATTGAGGCCTTTGAGGACAACCCAGCTCATTGGTTCCACTTAAATTTTGTTCATTACCCTGCGGGCTTGATTATTACACTGATATTTCAAATACTGATCTTTGTTAATTAATTTTTTGAAAAGTATTTCTACTCTGCTTCAGAGCTGAGAAAATTCATGGGAGGAGAGAGAATGGATTTTTTAGGGCTCAGTGCCACAGTTATATTTTTCCCAATTGTAGAATTTTTTTTAGTGTAAAAAAACTATATGGGATTTTGCTCTGTGTTTTTGAATCACTAAAAAGAATTTAAAGGAACCATGAAACAGTTTTCAGAAGTTGAAGAAGTAAATATTTGACTTTAATCCGTGACTTTACTAATAATGTTATGCTGTCGCTCTGTGTCTCTGTTATCAGCGCTTATTTACAGTGTGCCAGATAGCTCCCTTCCTTCTATGGATGAAGAAAGCTGGGACCCAAAGAGTGTGTAGTTGATTACAGTATAGGTAACAAGTTTATGTAGGGATGATTCATCCCTATAGTCTATCTTACTATGCTGAGAATGTAAGATCAAATATTTTGTATTTAACACAAAGTAATTCATGATGTTTATATACAACACAAAAAGTACATGTGAGACCTACTATCAGTTTGCTGTTATTTCTCACAAAAAATTGCTGGTTAAACAGAGAAACACGAATATGTTGGGTGACTCTGCCCTTGTGGGTCACATTTCAGGTCTCTCTTACGTCTCTTAATACACCTTTGCTACAGTACCCCTCGGCCTCCTGCCGGCCACCAGCACCGAATTTGGTGATGAGATTATATTGTTCTTCTATCAGAAGATTTACCAGTAAATTCTTTTAAATTCTTTTTTTTCTATATTCATGAAGAATTTACTCCAAAGTCTTTAGCCACTGATTTCTACAAACAGTGTTTATTCTCCTAAGAAACATATTCAAGACTAATTTGATTGAGTTTGTATCTCTTCTGATCTTAATGTATAGGACACTTTTGTACATTTTCCTAAGATAGGAGACAATCTCCATTCTTCCCTTTCGGCCAAGCTCTCGTTACCTGATCTTTTGAATTTTCCTCTACCATCATACTATGGTGACGAGATAACATAGTTCAACATGTTTGAAAATGAGTCCCGTCTTGATTAGGTAACAACTACAAGAAAGTTTTTTATTAATGAGTCTCATGACCACTGAATATTAAGTATGCTATGATTTCTTTTTCAAAGTAGACATTTGGGGGGAGGTGTGCTGGGCATCTAACTCAGGGCCCTGAGCTTGCTAGAACAGTGATCCTCCACTTGAGCTAAATCCCCAACCCTAGTATTCTTTCATTTTACCCTTCCTATGGCACGTGAAAGAAATTTAGCGTCATAACCCTCTAAAAATCCTGCAGCTTGCCCCCTCTGCCATCTTTCCCTCAGTCTGAGCAATAAAGCAGACTTAAGAGGAAATAGAGATTAAAATCCAATGCTAGTTTTGTGGGAGAATTGCGCTTAAACTGATTTCTTTCAGTTATTTATTACACGTTCAAAATAGCCATCCATCCATCCATCAATCCATCTGTCTACTCAGTCAGCCATCTATTCATTTTAATTAGACTCAGCCCAATATTAAAAAACAAGAGGATTGCAATTAAAATGGGGGATTCTGAATTAATTATTTTTAAAAATAAAACTTCACAACCAGGGCAGTCTCATCCCATGGAGAATTGCATTTTAAGGGGACACAATATCACATCATGCACTTTAAATTTCATATTCTGTAGCATAAGATATGATAAAACTTTTAGCTATATCTTTATGCTCACTTCAATAATAATTTCCACTGGTGTTCTACATTGACCAATTATATTTTTCAGTAGAGAGGCACCATTGGATTCAACTACTTTGGGAAGAAGATAATAAATATTATGCTATCCTCGTCCTCAAGAGCTTTGGACTAGTGGTGACAGACAAGTAAAAAATAACCACATTTGCCCATGTCTTGTGTTATTTCTTATGCAATCCAAGACTCCTTGGAGAGTACTTCGGCACTATCAAACAGTAAGAGTGATTTAAAGAAATTGCATATGAACTTGACAGCATTGGGTATCAGAGCCACATACCTGTAGGTGTGAAGCTTGCCTTAACCGAATATCTAAGCTTAAAACTCTGTGAGCTTCCTTATCTGTGAGTGTTTGTTAATGTCATCCATTTAAGATGATATGCTGAAGAGGAGACAAGATGACTATAATCAATTCACTCATTCAACAAATCTAGGTGGAACTGCAACATATATGTGGCACTGTGGTAAACAATATCCCTGTCCTTAACTTTAGCAGAAAAGAAATGTAATATACAAATAAGAAATAGGTATATAATACTATGTTAGGCAGCGAAAAGTGCTAGAAAATATTGATAAGTAAAACATACAGAGCAACGAGTGGAATTTTAGACAGGAAAAAGTAAATAATAATATTAGCTGTGATCAGATGATGCCTACATGGCAGAGATACTAGGACTAACTCATTTCAGACAAGTTCCAAAGCCCTGGAGAGTCCATCTGTTTATTCTGTTTATTCTTGACAACAGCAGTGAATCCATTGCTGCAGTGAGTCCATTGCTGCTGAAAACAGTGAGTAGAAAGAGAACAACAGATAGAGACAAGCACACATCACAGATAGCCCCGTGAGGCAGCCTCTGAACCCATCCTAAGTGTGAGGGAAACTCTGATGGTCTGTGCCTAGATGTCCCCCAAAGCCTCATGCTGTTATAGGTGGGGCTTTTTCAGAGGTGGTTGGATCTAGAGTGTGTGACTACTTAGTCTACTTGTTGGCTTGGCATAGTTCTGTTGGAATCAGAAATATGACACTAGGATTAAGGGTGCTGGGAATAAGGGCAGGAGTGCTACCCACCCTAAGTCAGGTAGCCTGGATAAAATATAAGAGACAGAAAGATCCTTGTCTACCTCTCTCTTGCTTGGCTTGCTGGTCTGCCACGCCACCCTACCTTGGATCCAGCTAATTGTGGGCTGAAACCTCTGAACTGTGAGCCAAATACACCTTTCTTCCCCTAACTTTGGGTGTCAGGTATTTTGTCCCAGCAAGGAGAAAAGTAACTAATACAGAAACTAAGTGTGTGTCGAACTTGGGAGTGACATGATCTGATCACAGACTTTTCTGGCTGTTGCAAGGGTGAAATTGCTGCAGACAGGAAGCAAAATGAAGCCAGATTAGTTCAGAAGCTATTTCACTTAGGCTGGGCGAGATGTGATAGTGTCACTTACAAATGCTCTATCATGGGAACTGGACAACTCTAAATACCTTTGAAGGGTGTACTAACGAGTTATGACGATGTATTAGTTGTGGTTTGTAAGCAATGATATGCTTGTAAGTTCTTAACAACCAGCTCTGAAAATTAATAAGTCCTGAATTGCAGCATTTTTGGTTTCCTCGGGAGCTGGGGCCAATCACGTCAGCACACCACTTGCAGTAGGCCCTGGAGATGTTCTCTAGAGATTTTTTCCTCCTGTTGTCCGTGTCTGGCTAAGAATCCCTCCACTTGGGTGTAAAAAAAAGTGACAAAACCAATGGGATGTCACTTTCAGATCAGACGGCCAAAGGACTGTGACTCCCTCCTCAGGCTCTTGTTATGTCTTAGTTTTCTCATAACATACTTGCTGTCTCTCTCTATTTTTCAGATCACTCAGACTGCAGAAAACAGGCTGCCATGTTGTAAGAAGCTTGATGGGGAGGCCCAAGTGACAGAGGCGAGGTCCTGAGATCCTCAGCCCAGCAGCCTGTGAGGATCTCAATCCTGTGCAAAACTGTAGGAGTGGAGCTGGGACCAAAGGCCTCTGTGCTGCTCAACCATGAGTACAGCATGGCGCAGCCTGGAGGGCGACATGGCTGCTACCTCAGAAGGAACCTTGAACCAGAAACCCACAATCAATTTGTGCCTGAATGTTTGACCCATGAGTAATAGCTACTGTTTGTAAAAGACAAGATAAAGTCATGGTACCTGAGCATTTGGGCAGATATTGCTGTCATTTAGTGAGTCATTAAAAGCAATCCGGTATGAGAGAGAAGTCAAGGTTTGGTAACAACCATGATAATCTTTGAGACATAATCACACCACCAGGAGGAAGTGTCAGGTAGGGTCTTTTGTAAGACTCGGAGGTTCCTGGAAGGTATTATGGTTAAATGTCGATATTTAGAGGCCAGCTGCTGGCCCTCTGCTGTGTGGAGTTAGTTGATATTCTCTAGGAAGTGAGAGCAGATTGAGAGGAGCGGACACCGGAGGGCCGGCTGGTGAGGAGAGGGGAGAAAAGTGGAACGCAGAAAGTGCAAGGCAAGAGAAGGAGCTGTTTGAACAGAGTGTGATCGAGTAGGTGAAAGGTTAGCCCTGGGGTGAGCGAAAGTGAGCCCCGAGAATTCACCACCAGGCTCATCATCCTTGAGTTAAGAGTGGCTTGCACCAAAATGTGAACAAGGGTGGTGGCAGAACCCAGAGTCCAGCAGGGAACTGAAGGTGAATGAATGGAGGTAGTCAACACTGAGTGACATTCGTAGATAATGTTGCCATAAATATATGAGCAGAAAAATTGGCACTAATAATGAGGACGGTTAACCCATTTTAATGGGAAGCATAGAAGAGCAGACAGGAGGCAAAGGAGGTAAAGGCTGAGCTGGATGCCACGAAGATATTTTGTGATAGCCACCCTTCTCGCAGGGAAATCCGAAGTAAGATCAGTAGCTGCAAAAGCGCAAGCGTGGTGGGTCGTGGAAGTTTGAAGAATCACATACGTGTAAAACAGTCTTTCACAAACTTGACAGTGTTTTGAGAAGGGCTATCTGTCAGTCTTGCCGAACAACTTGAGAGTCTGTTTAAGATATCTAATATTCCACAGGCAAGCAGTCAGCATTTTTTAGTTTTATTTTATTTTCGATAAATTTGATCAGTTGCTCTAATGAAAGTATGTACTAGGCGAAGGTAGATTCAACCAAAGATATTTTCTAGGAAAATACAAAAGATAGGAAAGCTTATTAGGGTACAGAGGTACAGATTTATTTGGACATACTAGCATGAGTATTTTACTTTTGGGGCAAGCAGAAAAGGGGATGTTCCAGAAAAAGATGAATAACTTCCTCTTTAAATGGCAGTGGCATCCTCACAATCAGCCAGACTTACAGCAAAGAGAAGAGACTGGAGAAACAGGCACTATTGGTCATGACAGACCCCTACTCTCTAGAAGACAAAGTGAGACAACTGAGGGGACTTGGGAGAGAGGTGTAGTGGGTGGGGGTGTGCACACAGGTGTGCTGGGTTGGGCAGTGGACTGTCCACAATAGCTGGAAATGAGCAAACTCATTTCAGCTAAACTCAGCCTCCTGCTGGGGACTGTTTCTGGAGATGGGAGGTGAGGAGAGGAGACACCATGGAGGCATGGAGAACTCTGGGAACAACTTCATTGTTTCCAGGGGGTAGTACAGGAGCACATAGTATAGCGTGCTTATCATGGTAAAATAATTACTCCAAAAATGAGGTCAGCGTGAGAAACGGTATGGGGCATACACTAATCTTTGAAAGAACCCTGCTTAAATCCTGATGTGGATGGAAGACCAAAGAAGATTCCACTTGTCCTTCATTTCAACTTGGATGATGAAGGTCCTGAGGCAGTGCCCTGGAGCACACAGTGTTTGTGAGACATTAAGAAGGCAAGAAACACCCTAGAATACCTTTTCTTCACATTTGGTTCTAATTAAAGTAAAACAAGCAAACAATAAAAAACATTTTGCAAATCTTATCAAGTTTCCATCAGCTCATTAATATTCCTTTAATCTTCCATTTTCACCAGTTTAATTTAGTTGATGTTTCTAATTTACATACAGACAGCATTCTTAATTGATTTAATCCCAGCTTCTGTCTTTCTAGGAAGTCCTACCGCTATTTATTGATTTTCATTAATACATGTAGATTTCAGATTTCAGCTTTGCCAGCCACAAGTTTCCCTTAGGTGGTCCTTCCCTTTGCACTAAATTTTAGCAGGTTTTTTTTTTTTTTTCCTGTGTGCCAGTTGCTGGCTGTCTCATCTGCTTCATTAATTTATTCATTTACTTATTAAAAACCTCTATTGAGTACTTGTAATATCCCAAGCAATGTGCAGTTTTAAATTGGTGAGAGAAAATGATAATATGTAAACAACAGCAAGGGAAAGGGTATCTCTTTATATCAAGTATTACAGAAAGATATGAAATGAAATGACAGGCTGAATCCTAAAGGAAAAAACAATCCTTTATAGAAAAATAGAAATAGGGGTTTCCAGAAGGCGGGAGCAACGTGTCAAACTTCCCTCATCTGAGAACTCTGCCTGTGTGTCGTTCGGAAGAGCACAGCAAGAAGGCCAAACAGTTCTGGAGAGGCCGCAGGCGCCTCTGCACACGGACCGTTGGGGCTGAGATGACGAGTACGGGTATTAGTCAATGTGCACCAGAGATTAAATGGAAAATTTTATGTGAAAAAATAACATGATCCAGTTTGTACATGACAAGGAATACTCGGAATGCCAGCTTTGCGGTCAGACGGACTCGTGTGCTTAGCACAGGTGCCCAGCAGTGTCGCGTTTGCTCTCCGCGGTATACCGAAATGATTTAGTCACACTGCTCTGTAACCTACCGAACAGTGACCATGGTAACTTGGGGTGTCTCCTGAATGATCGAAGGCATCGTGCGGAGCGCGGTATGATACTGGCACAAAGACATTCAACATGTAGGTTTTCTTCGATTTGCTGGAAATTTAATAACTTATAGTAGATAATTCTAGCTTTGTGAGGACCACACAGAGAAGGAATGCATGCCATTTTATTTCATGAAGAGAGAACAAAATGTCACATTTTAAGCCCCTCTTCAGGTTTGTTGAGATGTAAATTACAATAATATTCGTACTGTTTAAGTGAGTAGTTCAGTTACGGTGAATCATATAGTCACTTAGCCACCACAACAATCAAAATATAAAACATCCCCATCACACCAAAACAATCCCCTCATTTCTCTTTTTAATATACGACTTCCCTCCCCCAGAGGGTAGATCCTGGCAATCTGATTTTTGTTTTGTCTTTTCAAAAACATCACCTAAATGAAACCACATGATACACAAGTTTTTGTGTCTGACTTCTTTCACCTACTGTGTGCTTTTGAAATTCATTCCTGTTGAAAGCATCAACACTTAAAATATGTTTTATTGCTGAGAATAATACATAGAATTTGTCATCATAATTCTGCTTACCAACCGATGGACATTTAGGTTGTTTCCATCCTAATCGTTCTTTAGGTTCCATCTTGGCTATTTCAAGAAAAAGCAGTTTTTATTGGAACATACGTTTTTATTTTCTGTTGGTAAATTCCTAGGGATGTGACTGTTCAGTCTTAGGGTGATATTATACTTAACCTGACAGTTAAATTGCTTACTAAAGTGGCTGTGATGTATGACATTCACACTAGCAGTGTGTGAGAGTTCCAGTTGTTCTTTGTATTCACCAGCACACACACACACACACATACACACACACTTAAATTTTGCTGAATGTTATTGGTTTGTAGTAGAATCCTCATTGACCCTTTGAAGATGTGTGACCCTATGAGTTTAATTATTATTTAGGTCGAAACAACTAAAATATTCTTCTTCCTCTCTATTCATCTAACTTCCATTCATTCAGTGAATATTTACATGGTACTTCCTAAGAGTCCTCAAGCATTTCACGTTCTAACAATAACAGAAAGCGCCAACTCCTTGAAAGGTTCGAGGGCTTCATGAGAATAGAGAAGTTTCACAAAAGCAGTTTTTCTCACTTATCCTAAACTAAGTCTTAAAATATGAGATGGATGTAGAAAAATAACAGTATTCCAGTCAGAGGAGTAACATGGAAGAGCCCAGTTTTCTTAGTCTTTTTCAAACTACGCATAATTTAAGTCCTACTTGAGTAGTAGAGATTTCACTAACTGGGAACTTTATTCTCTTTATCTGAAGTGTGGGTTAGGAGCCACTGGGCGTTCTCAAAGGATGGCAATAATCCCATGGAATGTCCGTCTAACACACGCATGCACTTTTTCATATTACAAAAGACTCTTTCCTTTAGTGGTGTAGCTACGTATTTTTCTCAATGACAGCAATCGTCAACTGAAAGAAGCAAACTTTACTAAGTCTCCCTTTAATTTTAATGATTTGATATCTCATACACTTCATCAATAGTAAGAACAGAATCTAATATACTCAAAGGCAAATGAATACATTTTCTGCTACCATCATCCAACTGTCATCCTTGCCTCATTCCCTCTGACTTATTAAACTCACTCCTGGTGGGGTTGGCAGTTCTAGTCTGTGTTGATCACTTCTCACCATCACGGTATACAAAACTTAAATTTTTAAACTGATTTTGACAGACCACTAATATAATGAGTAAATCATTTATGCAATATTCCTTAATTAAGCTTGTAAGACTTACATCTGAAACATGAATAAAGAGGAAACTCAGCGTTGTAGAAGAAAGAGTGCCCGATTTGGAGTCAGATGAAAACCAAGCTAGAATCATTATTGTCTTGCTTACTGGTGATTTAAACATCCACAAGTTTCTAGGCCACTTGTTGCCATACATAAGCATGTGTCATCTTGACATAGCAGAGCAAGGCTTTATTGTGTTATTGAGTGACTTTGGTGATCAGGGCACAGTGACTGGTAATTTTTAGTCAAATCTGAGAGTAGATCCAAATTTTTCATCCCTCGTAGTACCAAGAAATAAAATAGACAAAATTCAAATTTAAACTAGGTATAAGCACAAACCAGAATTAATTCAATCTATTTTTCTTATAGCCCTCTCAATATAGGAATTCTCAGGTAAATTGTAAATTTAATAATGTATTCAATTCAATTAAATGCAATTATTTAATTAAATTAGATTTACTATAGTCAAGGGGGAAACAATAGCCTGGAAAAGTTTTCTTAAACTTCCCTGTAAATCTAACTGAGAAACCATAGTAAGTAAATGTGAAGCATCACCCTGTATCTGTCAGATCAGACAGAAGTAACAAGCAGTCCCCAGAAGCAACTGGTTACAATAACAAATAATTCTCATTCACAGTAAATTAGTGTAGTGTAACTCTGTTCCAGATCAGTTTCACTCACAGATCCAGACCCATATTAGGGCCCCCAGAGGAAATAGTGAGAGAGAAAAATCCTTTACTAACACCTAAAATATTTGCCAGTCAGTGATACTAAGAAAGTTACTGAAACAATGTTACTTTTATCTCCATTTCATTGGCCAAAGCAAGTAAGCTTTCAAATTGGAAAATAGATTTTTTGAATAATCTCATGGGCCTCATGGGCCACACTCCAGGGAGTGTGTCAAATGATTGTCTAACACACATACACATACTCAAAATTCAGAGATTTTATTTTTCTAAAAGAGTCAGTGGCCATTGTGTCAATGGGTTCTGCACGCTCATGCTCAGTGTGCTGGGAATGGGTCAACGTTGAGAGAAACTCTTGAGATTCTTTTAATTGGAATTATTTCATTTGAAAGAAGATCCTAAAATCTTAAAAACCTATTATTACTGAATGGGTAATATAACTGTTATGGAAAGGTCCAAATGTAGAAAACTAAAACCATACTACCTACAATTTGGAAAGGCACATATGGAACCACAACAACTGTGGGGAGCAGAGTGATGTCTTTTTACTTGGAAAACAGAACTGGATAGTGACCAAGCTGCATCTCTTTCTCCGAGGACCCTCAGTACACAGAAAGAATCACTGACCCCAGAGAGGAGTATCTTCTACTCTACGGGACAGAGGAGGTGAGGGCAGGGCATGGGCAGGAAAGAATCCTTCTCTGCTTTAGTCAGGAACGTGACTGTCAACTAATGACAGTGCGGCAAAATCAGCCCTCTTCACACAACAGGACGCTGGCTAATGATTTGCTCTGGAAACCAGAAAAAACACAGAGACAACATCTGTTGTAAAACAACTCACAAGTCCGTGTTATTCTCCATCCATCTTCTAAATTGGTCATCCAAACCTAAATCATCTAGGGCCTCGCTTGAAATTCATGATGGAGTTTCTCAGTACTCAGGAAAATAGGGATACAAGAACTCGAACAATATTTGGAGACAAATAACAGGTTTTGTTGTCTGGGCTGTGAAAGTTTAAGTCAACAATCCAAAAGCATACATCTTATGAAGACATTTTGCAGCATAAAAGATGAAAAATAAAGACAGTATGTGAGAGGCAGAAGAAAAGGAGTTAAAGGATTAAGTCCATAAGTCAGAATAACAGTTTACACAGAAATTGCTCTGTATGCACATGAAAAAGGCATAATCTTGATGATTAATGAAAAAGTAGAACAAACCGAGATGAATTTGAATTTGGGTCTTTTAAAAAAGTTAGAAAAATTGTACTGGTAAAGAATTGACATCATTCTGAAAAATAACATACTGCAGAGTCGGCATGGCAGGAAATTGAGTGAGAGGCTCAGGAAAGGAATGGCTGGGAAGAAAACAGTTTCCAAAGCCTGTGTCAAAATGAAAAGCAGGAGATGGATAAGGTATGTGAAAGAGTCTTTGCCTCCACTCATGCAGTTTGGCCAAATCACTAGGGCCCTAGACTCAGTGAGCCTGCCGCTAATTGTTATAGCCGGCTGCCATCCTGAAAAGAGCCTACAACCCTACACAAAGTAAGTGGCTGGGGGCGCTTTCCCGGTGCCTCCAATGACAAGTTAACATCGCGAGATAGACAATTGAGTTAAGCAGAAAATAAACTCATAAATTTAATTAACTAAGGAATTTAAAGTGAAAGGTTGTACAATATTCCCTGAGTATACGTTTGACTATGCTAAATGTATTAAAATCGATCAAAATCATTTGTCTATATATAAGTGTATTCCCTTTGCGCTGCAACTTCCACTAACTAACAATAATTTAGAAGACAATCAGTCTGAAGATTCAGGAATACTATGAATATATTTTGCATCCAAAAAATTTTAGAAACTCGACTAATAACATCAGAAATCAGTTTATAAATATAAGATTTGGTTTTTTGGGGGTTTTTTTGGTACCAGGAATCGAACTCAGAGCCTCATGCTTGTGAGGCAAACACTCTAACCGCTGAGCTAAATCCCCAGCCCAAATATAAGATTTTTAAAAGGGATATATACTTTTAAGATAAATATCAACAAAGATGATTTAGTATCTCTTTTCCCCAAGTACATGGACTTTAGCAGTTTTTATTTGTGTTTCATATTTCTAAAAATTATGATTAACTTCAAAGGGGCATAAGTGTAACACTAGATGGGAGAAAAGAATATCAGTATCCACAGATTCTTGAGGAAAAAGAAAACAAAAAAACTATAAACTGTGAATGCTAGATCCAGCCAGCCTAAATACCTACTTCTGAGTTTTAGACTTGTGTATCTGGTTGTATAGTTGACTTTTCTTTCCTATTTGGATAACTAATAGCCATTGTAAACAAACACATCAGCGGTGTACAAATCTTCTTGCATCAAAACATGCTGTCCATTGTTTACAACAACTTCATTCCCCTGGTTGCCAAAACCCAGCCCTTGGAGTTATTCCTGACTTCTCTCTTTCTCTCACATATTTTATCCAGCAAACCACAATCTTGTGTCATCTCTGCCTTCAAAACAGGTTCAGGCTTCTACCACTTTCCATCCCCTCCACAGCTACCACCAGAAGCAAGCTACCATTATTTCTTTTCTGACGACTACAATGACTTCTAACCTGGAATCACGCAAATTACTTTGTATCCTTTGTCTTCATGTGTGTGTGTGTGTGTGTGTGTGTGTGTGTACACACATACCAGCATGTCTCTCGTCTAATCAAAGCTACTAGTTGCTTCTCATCAAAAACAGAAACCAAGAAACTTAACAAAAGACATGCAATGTTTCAAAAGCACAGATTTCTTATCCTTATGGGAAAAAAGAATTCTAATTTGTATTTGACTTTCTTCTCCAAAGTATTACAAAGAGAAATCTCAAGGTAAAAGAAGATGAATACGATAGAAAATAATAATAGAAGATAAATTATACTAAAACTAGCAAGATGATAAATATTTCCTCAGGAACATGTAATATAAAAACCAATTATAAATTAAACATCATAAAAGATATATGGTAATAGAAATATTAATGAAAACTGAAGATAATATTTATAAATTACTCAAGCAAAATGCAAATGTTAGAAGATAATGAAGTTAGCCAAAAAATAAATATTTCATAGATAATTTTAGGGGGTGGGAGTTGAGTAAATAAAATGGTACTGGCAGAGAATTGACAACTATCTAACATACAGTTAGACAGCCAATGATCTTATTGCAGTATCCTGATTTTAAAAATTAATCATTAGCCAATTTTACAAGCATTTTAAGATTTCAAATTAAGGGGCAAGTATGGGGTATACATATGAGTTTGTGGAGGGCAAGCAGAAGGACAAATAAGAAAAACATGTCAGTGGAATAAGAGACATCAAAGAAACAGACAAAATTGACAAAGAAAAACAAAATAAGAAAAGAAAAGGTAGGTATAATAAATCTTACCATGTAATATGACAGGGGCAAAAATATTTCAGCAGTGGGTTAAAAATAATTTTCACTGCATGTACTTAGAAAAAAAAAGCCAAATTAAGATAAAAGTAATAAACAATGACATCGAAATTCATAATAAACTAATATCAGAATTATAACTCAAAATTTCAACTAGAAAAAGTAATTTCATACGAGGATATAAAGCAGACTTTGTAAGACGATAGGAAGCCCTAAATTTTAATAGATCAAAAACAAAATCAATTAATACATGCAAGGAGCTTTGAATTTCCTTAAGAAATTACACCATTGATTAATGTTAACATGAATCCATAAAATTTGATAGATTAAGAAACCAAAAAAGTAATTTTCAAATAAATACTTATTTTACTGATCATTGGGTGTATTCTTGATCATAACAAACTCTAACTGAAATAAACCCAAGCAAAAAATTGGCAACTAGGCCAAAGTGAAAAATGAAGCAAAGCAAGTGTCCATTTGGAAAGTAAAAAACATTTCTTAAAACAAAACAAAACAAAAAGAAATAAACAACCAAACAAAAAAGAACCAAAGCAATTGAAGGGGATATGTTATTTGGAAAGTAACAAAAGGAGAATCCTTTGCAGAAAAACCTTTAAAATTGTTTCAGAGGACATTCCTCAGTGTTTACTAATAATATGGAAACAAATAATAAAAGTACCTGGAGTCAAAAGAAACTATGAACACAGTTTAAGAGAGTCAAAAATAGTTAATAAATTGGAAGAAAAATATTTCAAAGAATAATGAAAGCAAAAGTTGTTTGTTTGAAATGACCACTTAATAGATAATTTCCTAACAGCTCTAATAAGGGATAAATAAGAAAATAAAAACAAACCACAGCCTGGCTGAGCAAGGAAAATCAACGATGTATTTGGAAGATACTGAAGTAATCATGGCGACCTCAGAGCCGAGCAGCCCCCTCAGCTCACACACCAGCACAGACCAGGCCAGGGGAGGCTAAAGATCTAGGGATGAGAAGCCAATGGCCTGAAGAGAAAGCAGTCCGACAGGAAGGGAAACAGACTGGCAGAAGCCTTGATTTTGAAACCTGTCAGTCGCTCGTTGCACCCGGCAGATCATACCTGCCCATGAAGCAGCAGCAGCACCTGCCCTGCCGGACAAAGTTAGCCCCCGTGCTGCAGAAAAGAGCCCCGCACAGGCGCTCCCCGCCCCGCCGTGTGCGCCAGGCTGGAGGACGGCCCCAGACAAGGTTGGTGTCGTGAGACAGTCTGCGGAAGTGGGTGTCAAGTGGAGGGGGGAGGAAATTCCGCTGATCTGTCTTAATGAAGGTTTTCAGAAGATGATATGCCCCTTTCTTACTCTGCTTGGTACCTACTGTCAGCAGACTTAATGGTCCAGGGAAACGTGAAGTTATGTGAAAAGTCATCTAAATAAAGATGAGTCCACTGTTATAAAAATAGAATTAATGTGGCAGACAAAATTTAATTGAACATGATATACATACTTAAATATGTGTGGAGAATTTCATATGAAGCAGAAACATGTAACATCTACATATATAGAGAAATTATATACATATATATATATGCTGAAAATAAATGAAGAACATGAAGACCAAATCAGATAACTCTTCAACAAAACTTCAGAGAGGCGTGTATTGAAAGATTTTTTTGAGCTAAGATACAGAAAAGATACAAGGAGAAGTGGAAACATCCATGTAACAGAAATGGGAGTAAATGGATATACAGTAGAGATAAAGCAACAGAGGAGGCTACACACTGGATGTTGGGGTCTCCCCAAAATGCATTTTGAAGCCACCTGATTGTGGCAGTATTTGGAGATGATTTCTCCAAGGATATGATTAAGGTTAAATAAGACCACAGGATAGTCCTGATATGGGAGGATTAAAGTCTCGTAAGAATACAGGAGAGTAAGTGGCCAGTCTGTGTTTCTCTCTCAGCCTTTCCCTTTCTCCCTCCCCTCCTCTGTGCCATTTGAGGACACAGAGAAAGTTATGCAAATACAAAGACACAATAGCTATATTTCCTGGAACTTAACATCCCAAATAGTTTATAATACAAAATCTCTCTTTAAAAATATTTTAGTGAAACTTCAAGAAAATGAAATAAAATAAAAAGGAGTATGCTATCGAAGGAGTAAAAGATCAAGAAAATGGCTGATGAGGACATCAGCGGAAAGTCTAGCACGAATCACCAACTTAATGAGAGATGGAAGGTGCCATACAGGAAGGTGATGTAGAGACTGCACAGGAGAAAGGAAAACATAACTTTCCAATAACAGGATAAAATGTTTCAATCCCGTGAAAGGAGGTGAAGGAACAGTTGTGAAAATTCCAAACATTATATGAAGCAAAATGGCAAAAATTATTTCTGATGTTGAAATGACTGTAATAAACAAAAGTAGGTTTAACTTGCCACTCAAAAAACACTTCCTATCATGTTGCTTAAAAAAATCAAACCTGATATGCTCCCTACTACAAGAGACACGTTTTAAAAAAATGATACATAAGATTTGAAAATATTAAATAACTCAGCAAAAGTGAAATGCATTTAGTATTTTACATGACAGAATACAATGAAAACATTTAAAAATGGACTGACGTATGTCATCGAAATATTCCCTTTATATCTAATAGAACAACTTCACAAGCTATAATTGACATATACATAAGTAAAATATTTTAAATGCTATTAAGGATTACAAGATGATCCTCTCAAAAGGGGAGACACAAGTAAAATTATGCAGAAAGCAGTGTAGAATACAATAGAAAGTGTAAACAGCAAGTTTAGCAAGAATTTATAAAATATTATAGAAATTAATATGCAATCAAGAAAGAACGTAGGTTGTTCTCAAACACACGCTGGACACACATAAAGCAAAGACTGTATTCTAAAGGCAAAACCGTATCTCAAGGAATTTCAAAGAAACCAGAGACCCCTGGAAAACAACATCTTGAAGAAAAAGATGTAGATCGCTGGGACTCAGAAGGGATATATGAGGGAAACCAGAAGTACAGAGAAGCCGGAAAAACCAGCACAATACAGAGAAAAGACAGAATTCTGGAAAGCTCATCCTGGCTCCCAGGGAAGGGCGTCTGTCTCTTCTCACACAAGGTGAGCCCCAAAAGGGTCGGTAGTTCCGGGCAGAAACAGCAGACTGGCTTGGCCGTGCTAACCCCAGGAACAGCCCACGGTTATTACACACTGCAAAAAGAGTGTGAGGTTTCACTGTGAAAGCCAGTCCTTTCACATGGCAGGCTATACCTGGAGAAGAAATCCAGTGCAGGGCCTGCCGTACTCAAGAGTGTTTAAACAGGAGGCATTTTGGGAAAAGGGTAATCATTTACGACTGAGCTGTAGAACAACTATACTTCAGAATTTCTGGGGTCACCCTACCACAGTGATGGGGCGGGCGATGATCACAAGACACGGTCATGGAGAGGATGCAGGCTAGACATAGACCCCTGACAATATTAAGTTCAGGCCAGGAGGATTACAGGGTTCCCATCATTCATGGGGAAAAGTCAGGAGAGTCCTGTATGGCTTTCAGAGTGACTTGAGCCTGAAAGAGTTGTCAGTACGTAGAAGAGATGGCTTGATCTGTGTACCCCTCAACATCACTTTCTACCTGTTTGCTTTTCCCAACTGCCACAATGATCAGGGATGTGTCTGGGTAATTGCTCAGCCTGAAGATTATGGGACCTCTGGAGGAGGGGTGGGGGCACCTCACAAACCCACAGGCTGTAAAGATAGGCAGAGAAAGCTGTGACTTGGGGTCCTTCGAGGGACATGCAAACTGGGAATGTCTAGATAGAACACAGCCTGAGGATGGACACCACTGACCGACCACACTGAGGAGGAAAGGAGGGGCAGGATCCAGCATTCACACACAGAAACAAAAGCGTGGACAGGAAATAGGTCTTCGTGTGACTCACTGTCGCTCCCCTACATCTGGTGGGTTCCAATACTCCAGAGCCTGGAAAGAAACGGCTCCCTTTAAAAAATGAAGGAATTATTTTGGGACTCATTTCTTTTTCTTTTCATTTTATTTTGGAGGGAGAATTGGGCTGATTTTTTTCTGTTTTCTTTTACTTTTGCACTCGCTATTTTGCTCCCCCCATTCTCTAGTTTGTTCTTTTCTGTTTTGTGTAATTTTATTTTACTCTTTTATAGGATATATCATCTCACTTTCGTCTCCTCCAGATTTTTTCTTTTCTTTAGTTTTCAAATTTTACTTATTTCATTCCCCTTTGCCAACCCACTCTATATTTACTAGGACTACTATTACCTTCATTAATCTTTAGATATTTTGTTAATTTGTTGATATGATTGTTGAATAATTTTCTATTGTCAGTGATGGTATAGTTGCTGTATTAGTAGATATTTACTATATGTCAATATTTGGTTTTTGTGTCTAGATTATAATTCTATGTATGTTTTCTATTGTGAAGGGTGGTACAAGGGTCGTTTTCATTGGCTCTAATGGTAGGTCAATATCCAGTTTACACTTGACTCTATTATTATTGCTTATTTTTTTGCTGTGGCCAGGGAGGCATACCTGGTATATTAATTGGTTTTTACTGCATGCCAATATTTGGATCTGGTTTCTCTTTCAGTCATCAACAATGCCATGGTTCATTTGCAGAGAACTGGCTGCTGGGCCAATTACACTGCACCTTTCCCTCCGCAAATTAAGCAAACTCATCGAATTCTTGAACAGAGACAAAGGCCTATAATTAACAATGTCCAGAGCACATCATGGAAAAGCAAACACTAGCTAAAGAGGTCACCATACTAGCAACAAAGTCTTTTGACTATAATTGACCTGCAACTCTCACAAGAAAGAAAGAAAGAAGAAAGGAAGAAAGAAAGAAAGGAAAGAAGGAAGGAAGGAAGGAAGGAAGGAAGAAAGAAAGGAAGGAAAGAGAAAGAAAGAAAGGAAAGAGAGAAGGAAACAAGGAAAAAAGGATCTCCAAAACTTCCAACTCCCCCAAGTTTGATTCAATCGGGCACTGATGTGCAGGAAATCAAGCCAAACAACCAGTTTATACAAAATAAGAACAGAAGAGACCAAAAAAAAACACAGATCAGTAAGTGCTTGACTAGCTCAAAGATGATAGAACTAAGCATAATTAACTTAAAATATAAAATTATCAGTAAGCTTACAGAAGATACTACTGAAAAGCTACTTGAACAAAATGATACAAACACAAATGATCAATTTACCATGAAAAGGTACCAAACAAAAATCCAGAAGATAAAAAATGTTTTGAAAGTGAGGGCAACATAAGTGACCAGTGTAAAGACAGAGCATCAGAAGGAGAACATAAGTTTGATGCAGGTGACTATACACTCAGAGATACCTTAAAAACAAGTGAACAAGGAAAATGAATCTAACAATGGTAGATGATGAAAAGAAGACTAAATTAGAAAATAGCACAAATGGTACCCAAAAATGGTTTACAGAAATAATAATAGAAACCTTATGAATTATGGGGGAAGAAGTTGACATACAGAAAAGTGGTGCACATGGAACCCCAAATAGCCATAACCCAAAAAGAACTACACCAGGACACACCGCGATCAATAGTCCAACACAAAATGTACAACACAAAATGAAATGAAATTTTAAGAGTAATTAGAGACAATCAACAAACCAATTTAAAAAAAAAATTAGTATTACAATATCTTAACGCAAACCTTAAAAAACAGGAGAGCTTGGTGTGAAGTTTCAAGCACTAAAAGTAAACAGCTTCTAACTCAGACTAATCTATCCTGCAAAACTGTTTTTGAAAACTGATGGAGAAATAAGGCATCTCAATTTTGATGAGCTCCTTAAGATTCATGACCACAAAACCACCACTCCAAAAATTTTTCAAGGATATCCTAGAATGTGACAATGAGGCCAACAAAGTCCAACATAACAAATACACTGCTAATGTGAGCAGTTCCACATAAGGGAAAAAGGGGAATTAGCAGCAAGAAAGTAATGCAATTTCAGAAATAAGTCAATACCTTTCAGTAACAGCTCACAAAATGAATGATCTCAGCTCCCAAATCAAAATACATACATTGGCAAATTGTATAAAAATTGGAATGGTATGTTGTATACAAGAAACACATTTAATCCAAAGATAAATTCATAGACTAAAAGCCAAAGGAGGGAAAACTGTATTCTATGCACAAGGACACCAAAAACAAGCAAGAGTAGCTATTCTATTTTCAGACAAAGTTTAAATTAAAACTGATCAGAAAAGGCAAAGAATGTCACTACATATTGAGTAAGAGAAGATTCAACAGAAAGAGACAATTATAAATATATATGCACCAAATATGGGCACATCCAACTTCATAAAACAAATACCCTGGGACATAAAATATCAGACAAAAATAAACACAATTATAATGCGGGAACTCAGTATATCACTATCTCAAATAGATCAACTAGACAAAAAAAAAAATCAGTGAATTGTGGCTGGGGATTTAGCTTAGTGATTAGAGTGCTTGCCTTGTAAGCACGAGGCCCTGAGTTCGATCCCCGGCACCACAAAAAAAAAATAAAAATAAAAAAAATAAAAAATAAAAAATCAGTGAATATATATCAAAGTTCAGCCATCCTTCAAACAACTGGATTTAATAAATATGTATAGAATGTCCCACCCAAAACCAACACATCCTTTTCAGCAGCACATGGGACTTTCTCCAAAATAGACCACATATTTTTCCAGAAAACAAGCTTAAGTAAATGCCGATGAATCAAATTATCCCAAATATATTTTTGTATCAAAGTGCAATGAAACTAGAAACCAGTGACTAAAGAAACCACAGAAATCATGCAAAAGTATGGAAATTAACATTCTTGAATAGATGATGAGTCACAGAAGAAATCAGAAAGGAATTTAGTCCTTAGAATCAAATGATACTGCCAGTACAACATGGCAGAATTTATGGGTCACAGTGAGAGCAGTCCAAAGCGGGAAATTGATGGTTATGTATGTCTGCCTGCAAGAGAAAAACAGAGAAGGCACAAATCAATAACCTAACAATGCACTCCCGAACTCCTAGAGAAACAAGAATAATCCAAAGCTGGTTAGTATAAGGAAGGAAAGTACAAAGATTAGAGCAGAAAAGAATAAAACTGAGCCTAAAAAATTTACAAAAAAATTAATAAACCAAAGATCTGGGGCTGGGGATTTAGCTCAGTGATTAGAGTGCTTGCCTTGCAAGCACAAGGGCCTGAGTTCGATCCCCGGTACAACAACAACCACCAAAAAAAAAAAAAAAAAAAAAAAAAAAAAAAAAAAGATCTGGTTCTTCAAAAGAATAAACAAATTAGGAAAAAAAAATCTTTAGTAAACTTACCAAAAGAAATAAAAACAAAACCCAAATCAATTCAATCAGGAAAAAAAAGCAAAACCACAATGGACACCACTAAAATCCAGAAGAGTATTAATAATTACTTTGAAAACCTGTACTTCAATAAATTGGATAACCCAAGAATTCAGAAGAAGTGGATAGATTCCTAGATGTATATGAATCACCAAAACTGAAACAAAAAGATTTAAAAACCCTGAATAATCAAAGAACAGGTAATGAAATTGAGATAGCAATTGAAAAAAACCAACAACAAAACCTTACCAACTGAGAAAAACCCAGAAACTGATGTATTTAGCAATGGAGTCTAAAGGATCCTCAGGGAAGATCTAACACAAATACTCATCATATACTGAGATTAGAAGGAAGTGAGTACTGCCAAACTCATTCCTGGAAGCTAGCATTACTTTGATTTCAAAACCAGAGAAGGATTCTACCAAAAAACAAACAAAAAACGGCAGGCTAATCTCTTTAATGAATATAAATGTGAAGATCCTCAGCAAGATACTAGTAAACAGCTAGTAAACAAGCAAAAAACCATTAAAAAGATCATATATCATGACCAGGAAGGCTTCATTCCAGCAATGCGAGGATGGGTTGAAAATATGCAAAACAATAAAAGTAACACACCACGTAAACAGAAGCCAGGACAAAAATCACATGGTCATCTCAATAGAGTGGAGATACATATATCCACTCTGTTGATTGAATATGTGTGTATATATATATATATATGTGTATATATATATATATATAATCATATATGATTTGTATATGGCTATCCAAGAAAGGAGGAAGTATTTTTTTAATTATTAATTTTTTAAAAATTGTTAAATCCCATATCCAGCTACAATAAAATCTGACAGTAAACCAGCTGGGAATTTGAGTGGTGATTGCTAATTTTCCAACCAAATTTCTCTTTCAGTATTTTTCATAGGAGTAGAGAGCTATTTGATCAATACCACCCATTGGGAATACTTTTTCCAGTTTCCTGGCCAAATGTAAATCATAGAGCATGAATGAAAAAGACCTATTTCAGCAAACCTTTTACTTTCTTTTTTTTTTTTTTTTTTTTTTTTTTTTTTTTTTTTTTTTTTTT
>QZML01000560.1:3589934-3609150 GCA_016801275.1 Hystrix brachyura
ATTTTTTGTGGTGCCGGGGATCGAACTCAGGCCCTTGTGCTTGCAAGGCAAGCACTCTAATCACTGAGCTAAATCCCCAGCCCCTAAGCCTTTTACTTTAGTCTTTATTTTCATTTTATTACTTATTTTTTAGTTTACTCTTTCAATTCTCTGTTAAATTCATTCAAATCATGCTTTTGAAATCATAACTCTATTAATACTGTTTTTGCTTTAATTGTTCAGAATTCTGTCAGCATTTATTCTTTATTTTACTTAACTAGAAACTGAGTCAAGATATTAATTCTCGGCTCTTGGATTCTGATTCTTTATTTGTATTCCATGGTTTGCTACTGGGTTCTGGTCAAATTGATGAACTGTAGACTCTCAAATATGGAGACCATCTCAGAAGTTTTATGAAGTTCATCTAAGAACTATTCATACAGAAGATATGGCTTCAAGGTAGTCTCATCTGGATCTCTCATGCCTGAGTTCATATCAGCTTCTCAACACAGTTTCAGGGTCTGAAGACAGAGAAGTTTCTATGTCATGAAATGTGAAATTCATTGCAAGAGCTTCACCGTGATGGTTATGGTGCAATCATCTTTGTATCCATAAATACAAAATACCAGAAAATACCAAAATACCATATAGACATGTTCAAAGTAGCTAAATTGATATCCTAAGTAGATCAAGTTTGAAGCAAAGTAGAAGGAAAATGTAATTAATTTTATATCTTCATTTCATTTGTTGTAAGATTGATTTATAAGAAACATAACATTCATTATTTGTAAAATCTTTCAGAACATTTTATTTTTCTACTTAGGCAATAAATTTTAAAACAGTTTCATATGTGGAAAAATACACAGACTCCTAAAGAAAATGATTTGAAATTTGATGAATTAGCTAAATAAATTGAACATATATACAAAAACAAAATTTATTATATCCATTTATCTTGTAATAAAATGAATATATAATCATGATGAAAATATAAAAGAGCCAAACCATTTGGAAATTAATTTGATTTTAAATAGTTCTAGCATTATATAAGAAACAACCTCATAATTATTAAATACTTAATAATTAGTATTGAAACAGCATGTATTTATATCTTTGTGATGTGCTTCAAATTGTACTCTAGTATGATCTCTATTCCTTTTTCATGCTGAATATGATAATAATTTTTAAAATAAACAAATAGCCATTTTTCACAAATTACAACAAAATAGTAACGATGTTGAAAGAAAATAATTACCATAAGCACAAAAGATGAATTAATATGTTTATAAAGGAAAATAACATTAAAATTGATAAATAAATCCAAGTAATTAAACTCTAAAAATAGTCCAGAAAACAGGTAATCGGAAGCTAAAATAAATAAAAGCTAAAAAGCTAATAAATAATGAAATAACAAAACTAAAAATTAAACACAACTAAAAAGCTAATAAATAATGAAATAACAATGGATATAAGCAAATCAAAATAATTTTAAAAGACTTTAAACAAATGTGTTAATTTACTTTAGGATCTGCACGAACAAACTACTACGTGAAAAATATACTTTTTTATGTAAAATCTAGAAAAAGTGAAAATTCTGAAAAACTATAGCCATAAATAGAAAAATTAAATCAAGGAATTAATCCCCACAAAACCTTGGTAATTTAAGTACATATATACAATAAATTACAGTGGTGTCTCGATTCACAAACAAACTTAATTCGTTCCACGAATCTGGGGAAAATGGCCATCTTCATGTTCCTGAGTGGACGATGGCCATAGCGGTGTCCACAACCTGATGTGCAGTTTGTGAACAGAAGCAAAATTTTGCCCTACGCTTCATGAACAGAAATATTCATGAACTCAGGCATCACTGTAAAGTGTATTTATTTGTTTAGTATTTAAATGTTCCAAAGCATAGAAAACAATGTTCTCTCCATATTATTTCACTGAAGCTTATAAAATTTGGCTTTATAAGCTTATAAATGTGGATAAAAAAGAAATAGAAAGTTATTACACTGCTTCATTACTTAATAGAAATTCAGGCCAACCCACTCGGGTCCCCTCCTGTCTCTCAGGAGCTCTCTTTCTCTCCCTCAATAAATTTCCTACTCTTAACCTCCTTTGTTCCTTAGAATTCATTCTTCGACCTCGGGGAACATGAACTCCGGGGAACAGAACATGAACTCCATGTAACTGACAGCTAACAGGTTGGGAGTCATACTTTTTTCCTCTATATAACCCTCCTGTCTCTCAGGAGCTCGCTTTCTCTCTATATATAAATTCCCTACGCTTAAAACAAAAAAGCAAAAGAAATTCTATAATTCTAAATAAAATTTTAGGAAAAAAATCCATTAACATATTAAACTACTACTCACGATCATTCATATCTTTAGGCCAAAAAACAAATATCAGGTATATAATTTTCATAAGAGACACTGGAAGCCCCAATCTTTTTGTTTCTTGAGAAAAGTTTCTCCAGTTTTATTGAGGTCAAATTGAGAAATAAAAATTATGTACAGTGATATATGTATATACTGTAAAATAATTAACATAAACTAATACATCCATCACCTCGCGATTTTTTAAATTTTATTTTAATTTGGCAGAATATTTAAGATCTATTCTCTTAATAAATTACAAGTATAACAGTATTATCAACTATTTTCCCTTTGCTCTATATTAGATCTCCAGAACTGGTCTATATTATGTCTAAAACTATATCCTTCGGCAATATTCTCCCTATTGCTCCTACTGCCCAGACACACAACCACCAGTTTAGTTTCTGCCCTGAGTTTGACTTTCTTAGAGTCTACATAGAATTTAGATTATACGATATTTGTGTTTTTGTATCTGGCACATTTCTTTGGGCATAATGTCCTCTGGGTTTGTTTATGTTTCCACAAATGGTAAAATGTTCTTCCTTTTCTGTTGTGTATATATAAATAGATATTCACATACATACACATGTACATGGACTGGTAGATGGACATATACATCGCACATTTTCTTTATCCAATAACCCAGCGCCTGTACTTAGATCTGTTCCCAGATCTAAATGTAAATAACTCTGCAATGTTCATGGAATGCACATATGTTTTAGAGATACTGATTTGATTTTCCTTGGGTATGTCTAAAGAAACAGGATTGTAGGATCATATGGTGGTTCTATTTTTAATTTGTTGAGGAAACTCATACTATTCCATCATGGTTGTATCGATTGAAATCTCTTCCAACAGTTTGCAGCTGCTTTCTTTTCTCCTCTTGCTTGCAAGAACTTATCTTTTTTTTCTTCTGATAACAGCCATTTTAATAGGTTTGAAATGATATCTCGTCGTGCTTTCGATCAACATTTCTTTTATTAGTGATTTTGAACGTTGCACATACCTGCTGGTCCTTTGCATGTATTCTTTAGAAAAATGTCTGTTTAGTTTTCCTACAGAATGAATTTTACACCCTCAACCAATTCGTGTGTTACAATCCTGTCCTCACGTGTAATGGTGTAAGATGAAGAACTCTGGGGAGGTGATTAGATCAAAAGTGGGGGACAGTCCCGGATATTAGTGGCTTTATGGCGAGGCCCCAAGACCTGCCTTGGTCTATCCACCAAGCGACGGTGGTGCCATCTATGAGAAAGCAGGCCACACCGCACATGACAGGTGTTGCAGCATTTATCTTAGATTTCTCAGCTTCCAGAACTGTGAAAATATAAATATCTGTTGGGTATAAACTACCCAGTTCAAAATATTTAGTTACGGCAGCCTAAACAGACCAAAACAGGCATTTACCTATTTTTAAAGCAGTTTCTTTTTTGTTGTGTTACTATTCAGTTTGGAGATATGTATATATTCTGCACATTAGCCGCTTATCAGATATATTATTTGCAAATATTTTCTCCCAATCTGTAGATTTTTATATCTTTCAATTAACTATTTTCATTGGTGTGCAGAAATTTTCAGATTTACTGAAGCTTAGTTGTCCATTTTTTTCGGTTCTTTTCTGGTCATACAAAAAAATTAATTGCTTAGACCAGTAGTAAGAAGCTCTTTCTTTGTATTTCCTCCTAGTAGTTTTAAAGTGTAAAGTGTTAGGTTTAAGTCATTCATTCATTTTGAGTTGATTTTTGTATATGGGGTGAGGTAAGTATCCTACTTCATTCTTCTGTACCGTATATGGTTTTAACCAAAATACTATTCATTTAAAAAGTGTATTTTCTTCATTAGATGTTCTAGAAGTTTCACCAACTATCAGCTGACTGTAAACATGTAGGTTTATTTCAAGAGTCTCCATTCTGTTTCATTGGATAATTTACTTGTTTTATGCCCGTATCATATTGTTCTGCTTGCTATAGCTTTATAGTATATTTTGACATTATTATCAAGCCTCCTACTTCATTTTAGCTAAGATTTTTTTGACTGTTTTGTTATATGTTGTGGCTCTGTATTGCTTTAGGATTTCTTTTCTATTTCTGTTAAAAAAAATTAGTTTTTTGTATGGATTTCATTGAATTGATTGACACCTTTGGGCAATATGGATGATATAACAATTTAAATTTGTCTAACCCATGAACAGAAGATATTTTCAAATTTATTTATTATGTATTTCTCAATTTTTCCTCAATGTCTTATCTTTGCTAATGTACTGATAAGTTTTTCATGTCCTTGGAGTTCTCACAGGTATTTTATTGCTGGTGATCCTATTGTAAAAGAAATATCTTTCTTATTTTTCAAACACAGCACTATTAGTAAATATAACAGCAGACTAGCTTTGTGTAGAAAAGATGATGGAAATAAGAAACATTATTTTCTCGAATTAATAAGCAAACCTAATACACCTTTACTTTAACTATTGTTAGTAAATAAAATCATAAATGAAATAAAAGTCATTACAATTGCTATCACAAAAACACAAAGGATGTGGAACTACTATGAAAAATTATATATCAACACATAGTTTACCCAAAAAGAAATGGATAAGTTCCAACAAATACACAAGCAACTAAAATGGAATTATGAAGAAGTAGAAAATCTGACAGGACAATAATGAATAAGAATGTGAAGTAATAAAAAAAAAAATCTCCCTTCAAAGAAAAACTCATGGCCAGAGATCTTCACTAGTGAACTCTACTGAACATTCAAACAATAATGAGTGTGAATTGTTCTCAAACTGTTAAAAATAGAAGAGGAGCAAACACTTCAAAAACCTTTTTACAAGGCAAATATTGCCATGGATATCAAAGTCAGGAAGGACACCTAGAGAATAGAGTTAAAGGACAATGTCATTGATTCATAAGTGTAAAATTCCTCATTAAAGTACTAGCCAAATAAATTAATCAGCATATTAAATGTATTACACACCATGGCCAAGTACAATGTGTCTGGATTATAAGGTTACATGCACAAATCAAGAAATATACAAAATTGATCAAATAAAGTATAAAAGTCATATGATTATGTCCATACAGGAGGGACATTTGACAATATACAACATTCTTTCCTAATTAAAACTCTCAACAAATTGGGGGAGGAATGTGACTTGACATAAAAAAGGACACATAAGACAAACACAGCTATATCAGACTGAGCAGTGAAAAGCCCACACCTTTGCTTCTGGAATCAGTAACAAGACAGGGATATCAAATGCGGGGAGGAAGACAAAGATGAACACATTGAAGGTTCTAGGCAGAACAGTTAGAACAAAGAAACAAAAGTTACCCAAATTGGAGAGTAAAATATTGTCTCCATTTACAGACAACTTTATCTTAGTAATGCAAACCCACAATCCTCCACCAAATGTCTATTAGATCTAATATACCAATTCTGTAAAGTTGCAGGATAGGCTATCACCACCTAATTCTATTTTTAAAATGTAGTCTTAATGAACAAGTAAAATATTCTATAAGATGAATTTAAAATAACTCTAAGAAAACAATAATTATTAAGTTTGAAAAATAATATAAAAGTTCCAACCTTAATATTCAAAGAAAGATAAAATAAGAAAAACCAGTTAAGCAAGTAAAACTCAATATATGATTGAAAGAAGTACAGCTTCCTCACCACAAGATATATAAAATCAAATGGATGAATTATAAAAAACTATGAATTCAGAAAAAAGTTTAAAGCAAAACTACACATATAATTCAGTTCCTTTCTTTACCTTCATAACTAGCAAACAAAAATAATCTATTATTTCTACAGCAACCAAATTACGCAATCTTTAAATCTGTTTTTGAGTCTTTAAAAAATGTGTAAGAGTAAGTGACATTTATGTTCATGTGCTTTTTTCTTTGAAGACATGTCCTAGAATATGCAGCTCAGAGTCTTCTGTGATGGCTATGGAAGCTATAAATTACAAAGTGAAATTTGAAAACACAAAAAAGACACAGTAAAAAGATCTGAAATCCCCATATAAATTGCTGTCACATTCGTATGTGAACTGTGTGTATGCTTGGAGAAGGTAGCAGAAAGCCAACAGAGAGAGAGAGAAAGTAATCACAGGGAAACAAGAATATGCAGAGACTTTACCAGTCATTGACCAAAAGGAGATAGGTTTTGGTCTTAATCTCACCTAGTTAGAGGAGAAATGCTCCAAGTATTCATTCCTGTGAGTCTCAAGAAAAGCCATGCTTAATAAGTAAAGACTGGCTAAATCATAGAAGTGGGCTATATGCCCATCAACAGGTGAATGGACAAAAAATGTGAGGTATAGATATATAGAGAGAGATACATATATATTACATATATATACACACGCAGTAGAGCACCATGATATATATATATATATCATGGTGCTCTACTGCGTGTGTATATATATGTAATATATATGTATCTCTCTCTATATATCTATACCTCACATTTTTTGTCCATTCACCTGTTGATGGGTGAGATATACATATATATGTATATGTGTATATCTCTCAATAGAGCACAAGATAGAGATATAATGTGAGATTATCTACATATATGAGAGTACTGCTTCACCATAAAGATAAATATGAGTCATTTACAGGAAAATAAATGGAATTTGGGACAATAATAATAAGTGAAATAAGTAAGTCACAAAAGACTAAACATCACATGGTTTCTCTAACGTGAGAGTTCTAAAATATAAATAATTTAAAAAGAAAAATATAATAGCCTCATTAAGAAACAAGAAGGTAGAGCTGTAGAGCTGGAAAATAAGGGATCTGGGAAGGAGGGGAGAAAAGAGGGTGCGTATGGGGAATAAAAGCGACCAGGATGTGATACGTATGAGTATCAAAATTCCCATCTCAATCTAATTGCTATGTATTGCAAACACATAATAACACATCATTTTAAGTACAAAACAGGATATTTCTTATGCTTTAAGATTTCTACCAGAACAAAGAACAAAAGTCAGATACAGCTTTGTCAACCACATATAAAATGAAGCATTCCACAGTGCAAGTTTGTTAGCCAGTAATTCACCTGCCTGCCTAAATGAAAAGGACAAGAGCAAACAGAGACTCTAGAATTATTCAGAATGTAATGAAATATTAGTGTACATGAAAGGAAATACGAAAATACAAACTATGTTTAAGAGAAAAAAGTCAGTCGTTAGAAATGGATTCGCAGTTCACACAGCTGTAGAATGATCAGGCATTCGCTTTGAAGAACCTGTTATAAATATGCTAGATAACATAAAAAGATGGCATAATGAATGAGCAGATGGGAAATAGCAGTATAGTAACGCGAGTGATGAATAATCAATCAATTGTGAAGTCTAAAATTAAAAAGTAAAATATCTGAAATAAAAATTCAATGCATTGGTGCAAAAACACATAGAAGATAGGAGAAAAATAGAATCAAGAAACTTAGTGATGAAACAACAAGCATTATGCAGTCTGTATTACATAGAAAAATAAAACAAAAATAAATTAACAGATATATAGTTAGCTGTACAACAATATGATGTTGTCTAAGTTATATGTAAACAAAGTTCCAAAATGAAAGGAGAAAGGTAGAGAAGGAGGCAGAAAATTTAGTATGAGAATCACCAAAATTTGTCAAATTTCATATGATAAATAATAAATACATCCAAGAGTTTCAGCAATTTCTGAGTAGTGTAAGCTAAAAGAAGACTATTCTGTAATAAATGTATTCTAGATATCGACAAAGATAAGCATATGCACACATTACGTAAAAGACAATTGTTGAAATTATAGTTGATTTCTTGCCAGAAAAAAAAGAAAGCCAGAAAAAAATAGAAGGTGACCTTACAGTACTGAGGAAAAATAAAAAGAATTTTCCTTATAGTGAAAGCATTCTGTAAAAGTGAATGCTAAATAAAGGTGATACTAAATGTAGCCTTAGATCAAAGACAAAAGATTGAATTGTTTTTAGTTGTGGGTAGCTAAAGAAAACTAGAGGTCTACAGAAGTTTCACTACTGAAGTGTATGAAGCATTTAAGAAAAGTGCAAATAGGGTGTGAGTCTTTCAGGGACTCTGACAGAGGAAACACTCTCTACCTCATTCTGTGAGATCTGCATAATTTGGTGCAAAGAAGACAGTCAAGACATTATAAGATAAACAATTATAGCCCATACTCTTTATGAGTATAGACAAAATTATCCTTAACAAAACATTGCAAAATAGAATTCAGCAGTACACTGAAAAGGAAAATATAGCCAACTGAAATTTACAAAGAATAAAAATTTTGTTCAACATTTAAAAAATAATTATATATCAAACACAACAATAAATTAAAATAAAACTAGATAAAGAAGAAGGTTAAAAGAAAAGTAAGATGAAAGGGGGGAAAAAATGGTAAAGTGTAGTTACACTTGTTGCAAATAGGGAGGGGTGGGTGAATGGAAGGGAGGGGAGGGGAAGGGGGGAAGAGGGGGGAAAACCAAGATGTATCATGTACAGGTACAAAATAACCATGTTGATTATGATCATTATGTATGCAATGTACCAATACATGTTCTTGGTAAAAAATAATAAAAAAATTAAAAAAATAAAATAAAATAAAATAAAATAAAACTAGATAAAGACAATAAGTATCTGGAAAATTCTAACACTTCTTTCTGAATAAAATTGTCAGCTTTTAGGAACAAAGGGGGATAGCCGCAGTCTAAGAAAGGACATGCATAAAAAGCTTAGATAAAGCCCATCTTACTGCAGAAATACTACACGATGTCATTCTTCACCACTTGTGTTGAGCACGTGCTGGAGAAAAACCTCAAAGAAAGAAACCAAGAAAAACACGAAATGCATACATTTTAAAAAGAAAAGATGAAACTGTCCTTATTTGAAGGTTAAATTATTGTTTTCAAAGAAAATCTTGACAATTCTGTGAAAGGACCACCTTTTCTATACTCAGTAAATTTAGCTAAGTCACAGGTTAAAAAAATCAATACACAAACAACAATAGTATTTCTTTCTACTATTGAGAAATATAAGCATAAAATGTATCATTTGGACAACACAAAATAATATAGAAGATTTTAAGAAAAGACAGTCAATATGTGTGAAAATACAAAATTAGAGAAACTGAAAAATGTCATTTGCATTAGTTATATTAAATATTAAATAATATACAAGGAGGCCACTGTTTTAGAGCGAGCTTCTGCACTAGGCAACCAAAGCAAAGTGAAATCATTTGTGCTAAGTTTCACATAATCAAATTGAATTATTAAAGAAGCAGAAAAATCCTTAAACAGACCACTCTTTCTCAATAACAGGAAATAGCCTAGTAACCAACCTTTTTATACTTTCCTACATCTGCCAAAGATACCTTCCAAAAACCAGTTGTTCTGCCTTGGCCACCACAGCTCCTTCTGTTTTTTAAGTTGGATGCTGTGCAATTTTATGAGCCACTGATAAAATGAGTTAGGGAAGAGCACCGCTATCCTATTTATTAGATGAACTTATTACAAATTGGTAGTATTCTTGAAATATCTGGTACAACACATTGGAAAACCAATTGGAATTGGGCATTTCTTTGTAGACAGTCTTTTAATTATTTTTTGTTGTTGTTTTTTCAACTCATTAAATACCTGTTCACATTTTCTATTTCTCCTGGCGCAAAGAAATATATTCAAACAAATAATAGCTTAAAAGCATTTTGAGATGTGATGAAAAACATTTGTGAATTAATTTAAGAAGCACAATAAATTCCAAGTTAAAAAAAAATTAACTCCAAGTAGAATAGAAAAATCCAGAGAGATCACTACCCAGACACATCACAGTAAAATGCTGTAAGAAAAAGAGAAAATCTTGAGAGCAGTAAAACAATTCAACACATACAAGGGAAACTAAACCCATAAGAATCCATTTTAACAGAAACAAGAGGCCAGAAAGCATTGGGATAATATTTATTTTATATTAAATATATATAACATGAATAATATTATGTATAATATTGTTTTATGTATATTATACATATTATGTATAATACATATTATATAATATATTATATATTATACATATTATATAATACTATATATAATATAATATATTATATATTATATGTATTATATATTATATATTATGTATTATATATTATATATTATGTACTGTATATTATATTATATATTATATAATACTTTATGTTATATATTATATATTATATATTATACATATTATATAATACATATAATATATAATATATATATAATTTGAATGGTGAAAAATTTTAAAAAAATGTATTAACTAAGAATCCTATATCCTACCAAGTTATTTCTGACAACTGAAATAAGTAAAGACATTCTCAGGTATTAGAAAGAAAATTAATTTTGTCTGGTTCTATTTTAGAATAAATAATGAAATAAAATTTTCGGATTGTAAATAAGTAACTCTAGATCAGTGGTGACGAACCATTGACACACATGTTATTGTGTTTTTCTTTTAAGACAAAAGATGTTAGTATATGACACGTTTTTTTCTAAACTAAAACCTCACTGCTTGGGTTTAATTGCATTGTCAGCATTTTGTGATAAATAAGTCGGTTTTGGGTAGCAATTTTGGTCACTTGGTCTCTAAAAGGTTTGCCATCACTGCAATGGTAATCTAAATACACACACAAAAGAAGGAGAATTAGCAAAGGCAATTTATGTGTTTTTTAAAAAAACAGTAGCAGTACACAATTTTTCTCTTTTCATCTCTTAACTAATTTAAAAGGTAATTATACATACACATTGTTGGGTCTATAGCTTATCAAAAGAGAAATCGAGGGCATTTTTTAATATCATCACAGGAAGGGGTGGATACAAAATTGTATTCAAGTAAGTAATTAACATCAGGGCTGGGTGTTGTAGTTCACTTAGCTTTCATGAGACCCCGGGTCCAATCCCCAGCAGTAACCAAACAAACAAACAAGTACAGACAAAATGACATCAGGTCAAAACTTGCATTTATGAAAACGTATAAAGAAAATTTTTTGTTTGCGTTGATAAGTAAGATTAAAATAAGGCAAAGGCTAAATAAACTTAATATACAAAGTCCACCAAAAAAAAAAATGAATACACACTTCAGGAAAAGAAAAATAGTGTGATGCTCTTTCAATAGACTGTGTTACCCGGGTAAGGGAGACACTAGAGGATGTTGTATACAACAGAAAACTCACTACGCTGCCAGCCCTTGGGGAAGACATTGAAGATGCATGTGCAGCAATCTCAGTGAGCGAAGCTACCCAAGCAGCACTTCATCCTACTAACAAATGTCTGTAAGTGGCCGCTACTTTGAGAGCCTCTCGTAATTATACAGGCCAAAGGTAATGTATTCATTGCATGATTTCTCAATAAATTTAGTATTAAAGTATTCATACATGTTTTTCTTTCCCTGAAGTGTGTATACATTTTTTGATAAACTTTGTATATGTGCATACGCATACATATACATATGTGTGTATACATATATATAGTTCTTTAAAATATGTAAAATTACATAAGATAACCATTTAAGTATTGCATTGTTGGGCTTATAAAATATATAGATGGGACGTACATATCAATTATAGCACAAAAATAAATGGAGCAAGTGTTTAAAATTATATATTACTTTTTTCTGTACATCATTTGAACTAATTTATTAAAAAGGTGAAGAAGTTCATTGTGAGACAATTCATATGGTAATTCCGGAACAACCACCAACAAATAACTCAAGAAAGACAAAAAAACTTGTAAAAGAATTAATATATAATGCATTTAGTCAAAGTAAAAGGAAGAAGTAAAGAACAAAAAGACGTAAAGTACGTAGAAAACAAACACATAGTGATGGACGTTATGTTTTAGATCTAGAACACCCCCCACAAGCCTGACACACTCAGAAGTTGGGCTTTCAGAAAGCTATTGGATGATGGAGGCACCACACGTCGGTGGACTCACCCGTCGACAAGGTGGTTCATAGCTGATTTTGTGTCAGGAGTGGGGCCAGCTGGTCCCCGGGCTGTGTCTGTACAGGGTTTATTTCCAGCTCTGCTCTTCACTTTCTGTTTCTGCCACCATGAGTTGCTGAGCAGGTTCCCTCTGCCCTTCTGCCATGATGCTTCTGCACGCGATCCAGTCGACCTTGGACTGAAATCTCAGAAATCGTGAGCCAAAACAAACCCTCCTGTAAGCTGCAGGTGTCGAGCCTTTTGTCCCAGTGATGGAAAATGACATGTAAATTCAAGCATATCACTAATAATTTAAATGTTAGTAGACAAAACAATCCAATGAAAGACTGAGGCTGTCAAACTGAATGGAAAACGAACTGTGATGATTCAACTGTGTGTTGTCAAATGAAGATAGGCTTTAAGTCTATAAATAGACTAAAAATAAGAAGATGGAAAAAGATGCAGCACAAAAAGAGCAACCGTGAGGAAGGTGGAGTGGCTGCAATGGTATTAGATGTTATAGGATTCCACAAACACAAAAATCTCACTAATGATGAAGAACACATTGTAACAGAAATGCGAATCATTCAAACAGATGTAAACATTATCAATGTAGAGGCATTTAAAACAGAGTCCTAACAGACGTGAAGCAAAAACTGGCAGGTTGATAGAAAGAAATGTGCCACTAAAAATAGCATCTGGAGACATCATTATCTCATTTTCAAAAATAGATAGTCCAACTAGCTCTTTGACAAACCAGAAATTACAAGACCTTTGCAATTTTATGAAAAAATTCCATCTAAGAGACATCTGTAGAATGTATCGTTCAACAACACGATATAAGTAATTTCAAGTCCATATGCAATATTTTCAAGGATGAACTATGTTACACCATAAAACAAAGCCGGACATGGTTACAACATTGAAATAATTAATCTATATATATTCCTGATATCAATAGACTTAAATTAGAAATCAATAACAGAAAATTTTTCATGGAACTAATACGTATGAAAAAACTGAATATTCCAGTATATGAAAGATAGAAAAATCAGATGTTTTGAGAAGCATGGGACACAATGTATTAAGTATTACGTGATACAAAGAAAGCAGAAGCTGGAGGCAATTATAGAGCTTCAAATATACATAGATACATATATATCTTTATACAGTGGACAATGGAATGTATAAATTATATATACAACATATATAAATCAAATAACCTTGACTTTCACCAAACCTAAAGAATGCAAAAGAAAAGCAATGTAAAATTTAGATTGGAAACTATTAAAATGGAGACTGGAGGAAAATGAAAATCAATAATAACAAAAGTTGGTTATTTTAAAATTAACAAAGTTAATTTAACTTTAGATTAAAGTTAAGAGAATAGAGAGACAATTAAAACTACAGTCATTAGTGAATATGGAAATTGCTCCCACACTCATATAAATAAAAATGATTCCAGGGAATATTATAAATAATTATATGCCAATTATATTGGACACATTTATAGAAAGGCAGAAGGTAATGAAACGCATTTTTCTTCTTTCCTTTAGTTACTCTTACTACCACATGCTGATCTATTTAGGTCTATGTTTCTCTGAAGATCTGTACGTTTTTCTTTGTCCCTTTTCTCTTTTCATCATATGATCTCTATTTATTGATCTACATTCAAATTTGCTAATTTCTTCTTTTGCCAGTTCATATGGCCTCTTGAACTTCACTAGGATTTTTTTTTTCATTTCAGCTACTGTAATTTTCAACACCATAATTTGCTACTTTTGAATTTCTGTGTCTTTACTGTTATTCTATATTTGATGAAATATCACTATAAATTTTTAATCATTCTTTCCATAGTTATTTGAACACGGTTATGGTGACACCAGGAAGCAGCCGTCACCTTTCACGTCTGGACACTGTCACAGGCAGTTTCTGTGGTCTGTTTTCTTTGCCGTGTATAAGTCAGACATTCCTGTTTCTTCGCAGTTACTATTTTTTTTCTCGAAGCCTGGCGATTATAGAAGGCAACTTGCGGCAATTTTGATTGTGTGTCTCCCCCTTCTGGTTTGTCCTTTCTCTTTGCCTCTTTTTAGAGAGGCAGACTGAGCCATTTCGGCAAAGTGAGTTTCTCATGCACTGTGAGCGATGTTCTGCTGTCCCTCACAGTGCAGCCTCCAAGTCCGCACAGCTCTGGGATGATGGTGGTTTTCATAGAGCTTTCCCTTCCTCTCTCTTTCTGACCACACCCGGCTGCTGAGTTCTACTAATTGCCAGCTGATTGCTCTATTATTTTCAACAATACCCTGTGGGATAACTTGTTCCACAGTCTCTTTGGCATGCTTTGCTGTGGCACTTTCTGAGATCAGTTTTTATGCTTTTGCTGAACCCAGGAGAACTCTTCTTAGAAATCCCTGGTTCTCTTGGGTAAACAATTGGCTTGGGGCTTAACTTGCTTACTATCAAAATCTCCACTGTTTTTGATAGTACTTTTAGGTCTGAAATTCCTCTCACTCTGTTTTAAATAAGTTTAGTTCTTCAATCATGTATGAGTCAGTTCTTACTACAGAAACAGATTTAATGCAAGATTGGCTTACATTCGCCTCCCACAGAGCCGGAAGTGGAAGAGTGCAAAAAGATTGTCTGTTCACTTGAGATCCAAAGGATCCAGTCAAAGGCCTGGGGTTCAGTTAGTGCCAGGTGGGAGTGTTTCGGGAGGCCAAAGGGTTTGTTCTGGAGGCTGAAGAGTCTGCGCTAGAAGGCTGAATGAAGAGTCTGGAAGCCCAGAGATGACCTCCAAGGTGAAGGGAGAAGACTAGAGTTCCTCCGAAGAAGCAGAAGTGAGCCTTCCTTCTTTGTTTCCCTCTTACACCATTCTGGGGACAATCCTCCCCAGGGTGGGTCTCCCACACCCAGATCTATACTGAGCCACTTTAGTTGGGTGTTTCTTTCTCGGGTTGACAGGATCAGTTAACTATCACAAGGCAAAAACTTCGTCAGCTCTCTGTTGTATGCCTTGCTTTCCCTTGCACGTATCTCATCCGTCGCTCCAGAGTTGAAGTCAGGAGCAACAGCACGCTCTTTTCTGACTTATACCGTTGCTCGAAGTGCAGCAGCAACCTCTGGTGTTCTTGGCTTGCCTCTCCCTGCGTGGAAACTTGCCTGATTCGTGCACCAAGATGAAAGTAACTAGAGCGCCATTATTCTCATCTCCTCATACCTGAGACAGATCCTCTGCCTGAGTAGGAGCTGCAAGGAAGGAGCCCCCAACCTCTTTCCTTACACTAGTTGGTAAGCAGCCTCTAGAACTGAGGCTGGGGGCACGACCTCAAAAGGCGCATTCTTGTCCCCAGCTCCTCCCTTTTCTCACTGCTTCTGACCGTCATGGGCTGAACAGTTTTCCTCTGCCACGTCCATCTGCCATGCTATTTCTGCCTTGGAGCTAGCCACGTTAGACAGAAATTAATACAGTATTCAGTCAGAGAGGGACTGGGCACTCAAAGGAGTCTGGAGAAAAAAATAAAAATAAAAACATCAGGATTATGGCTGGAGGTGTAAAGCTTAAAACTTCCCCAACTTACCCGGGACAGAGATGAACGGGTGAACGGCGCCCAAGGACGACAAGAGACCAGGCTCGATGTAAAGACATAACAAGCTATTGTTTATATAGAGCTCTGGGCCAATACATGACTCACGCAGGAGACAGCGGTAAAGGCCCCTAACTACAGAAGCGAAAGGTTTTTATGGGGAAGGGGAAAGGAAAGAGTACAAGATGGGGTGGGATATTATGGCAATGTTTGATTGGTTCCAACAAGCAAGGTGATAGTCCGTGATTGGAGGCACACCTGAGGAAGGCCAGGCCCAACATAAAGATGCAATGGCCAGGCCTCCATGCCTCCCTAAAGGATAAATGATAATTTAAAATTATTCTGTAATTAGCACCACCTGGTGGCGTGGTGGTGCACCTATGGCTTGTGGGCTGTTTGTATCATTGAAAGCTCTAAACGGTTTGAAATCACAGACCTGGACTATTAACTCCAGATAGATATCAGTCACCCGGGTGGGTGGGCGCCCAGAGCATCTGGACCCATCCCTTCCCAAAATGCCTTTGTTTTTTCCATGTACCCTGCTGTGTGACCCGCTTCCCTATTGGCTCAATATTAGCTTAGTGGCTACACATGCAACCCTATAGGTTGATCGTAGTTTGACCCACATTTTACCCACATTATGACTTGGCTGTGTAAATTATCCCAACAAACCCACTCAGAACCCCTCCTGTCTCTCAGTAAACCTTTTCTACTTTAACCTCCGTTGTTGCTTGAAATTCATTCTTCAGTATTCAGGGGACAGGAACTCAACACATCTGACGTCTAGCAGATCGGGAGCTGTATTTCCCCTATATCAAGCAGAACATGGATCTGTCACCAGGCCGGGTCTGAGTATTTCTCAGATTTAACCCGCCCAACTTCAGCAGACTCACTGACTCTCATCGCAGTAAAAGAATTGTCAAAAAGAGGTACAGTAGGGTTTATTACACAAAGACAGAGGCTATAGGATGCACTCAGGAAGGGCATGTGGGCTTTCAAAGAAACGAGATGCATTACAGTTTGGTACTGGGCACATTCATACTATCCTTGAAGGTGTAAAAACTTGGGGAAAAGCGTCCATTCACTTCGCCCCTCTCTCAAAAGTGTACCAGCCTGTTTACAGGCTTTTTTTTTTTTTTTTTTGAATAGGTGATTTAAACAGTCTTTGGATTGTCTCAGCATATTGTTTACTTTCTTAATTGGGCCAATTTATGGCCTTCTAGTAATAGATCTGGTAGGGATTGAGTATAAATCTGGCCAAGGACTGGTGACATTGGGACAATCCTTAGTTCAGGGCCAGCTCCTATTTCTTACTTTCTTCACTGAGCTGATTTATGGCCTTCTTAGTGACGGGTCTGGTAGGGAAGTGATATAAAGTCAGCCAAGGAGTGTCAGTGTGGGGTTGTCTTGCGTGACTTTGACTAAGTCCTCGAACTTGAGGTCTACTTTCAAAGTACAATTTATAGTTAGGATTCCTTGTCTCCTTTCTATCTGTCTTCTATTTCTTCTACCCTCCCTCAAACTGAAACTTCAAAACTGAGCCAAAATAAACCTCTCCTCATTTAAGTTTGTGGTGTTGACATTTTGTCCCAGTGATGGAAAGATTCTTCAGCTCCTGAATGTGAGCTGCAGGTGGAGTACATTTTGTTCGTGTCAATCAGACGAGATAAGACGGAAGGATGAGTCCTGGTTTGAACGCCATAAGCTTTGGCTGTTTTATCAAGTTTCATAGATTTTTTTTGTTTTTTAAATAGCTCTTTCCTGGCACCAAAAAAAAAAAAATAGCTCTTTGTTGCCAATATGCCCTAAAAACAGTTTCAAAAGACATTAACTGGTTAGTGTTTATTTCCACTGGAAACTGTATCTGCAGAGACCCTCATGTAGTCATTCTAATGTGAATCTTCTAACGTGAAAAAAATTCAGCATAGCTTAATTAGTATAAGAAATATAAAGTTATATACATTGAGTCAATGAATGATAAGATTACTTTTGTTTCTTCACATATAAATTTTGTCTCAACTCCAAAATATTCAAGGTCCACATAAAAACTGAGGAATTACTACTATAAAATTGTGTGTGTGTGTGTGTGTGCGTGTGTTTGTATGTGTCTAAACAAAGGACAAGGGAAATCACACTTGAACACCAAACAAAGGGAATTAGTATAAGGAATTGGTTATGTAAGAGCTATAAATGCTGAAAAGCCCCAGTGAACTCAGTCTGAAGCCCCTTGCCTCTGGTCTGTAGGGAGATTGTTCTAGGTGGAAGTTGGGAACACAACAGGATTTCGAGACTGATACTGGAGGCCAGAGGAGAGATAGTATTTGCCAGGCACTTAATCTAAGGCAATGAGGAGTAAGAGAAATATCTTTGTTTCTCTCTTCTTCCCACTGCCCAGTCTTCAACAGATCCTAGAGTGGCATATCCCAGAGAGAAGCCAGATAAAATGGGAGTTTAGGACACGTGGTATAACATGGATAAAATTTGAGGCCATTTTTTCTGAGTAAAAGTCACAAAAAAAAATCATAATTCTACCTAAGAGGTGTTATAGAAGAATGCAGTAAATATTTAAATCTTTAAAATTTATTGCAGGAAAAAAAACACATTACCAATTATCCCTTTGCTTCAAACACACTCCCAACATCATTTCTGCCACTTCCGAAAGCATTTCTTGGAAGTCTTCTTTGTTGAGCGTCTTAAGTAGCACCCTTGTGGCTTCCTCGATGCCCTGAATGGATTCAAAACATTTCCCTTTCATTGTCTTTTTGAGGTTGGGAGGAGCCAGAAGTTGCAAAGTGCCAGCTCTGGCAAATAAAGTGGATGAGGATGTGCCGTGCTGTTCTCACGAGCCTGCCTTTCTGTTAGACAGCACGCAGCAGCAGCATGTATTGTATTACTAGTTACACTTCATAAAGACGCTCACGAAAGAGCACTTCCAGGAGCGCTTCAGAAAGCAGCAGGAATGATGAGCTAAGCATGAGAAGGGGAGTATTTTGAGGGAGACTAATGGAAATGTGGCATTTACAGTAATAAAACTTTCATTTAAACATATATTACATATTTTGATCACCCCCTGTACGTAAGTTATCTAACTAAGGCAAGTTTATCGTAACAGACGATAAAATAATTGTTCCCAAAGGATAAAGGGAGGGAGCAAGGGAGAGGTGGATTTTGAAAAGGTACAGACTTTCAGTTTTGAAAGATAAAAAAGTACGGAGATCTGTCTGACAAGCACATGAATATACTTGACCTTACGGAACTACAGGTCTAAAAATGGTTAAGGTTTTATAGTGTTTTTTTTTTTTTTTTTCTAGAGTTT
>QZML01000560.1:3609236-3627491 GCA_016801275.1 Hystrix brachyura
AATTGTTAAGGTTTTAAAGTATTGTTTTTTTTTTTTTGCTAGAGTATGTTTTGAATGTGTCCCTCAAAAATTCATGTGTTGCCAAATTAATCACCAACTTCATACATGAATAGATTTGGGAGATATTTGGATAAAGGAGGTCATGACAATGGCCCCCACGATAGCATTAGAGGGTTTATAAGGAGAGGAAGAGAGACCTGAGTTAGCACCCTTTTCCACCTTACTGAGGGATGCCCACCCCTACGTTACACAGGAACTGGTGGGTGAATGGGGACGTGTCACCCCAGTAAAGACGCAGCCAGCCAGGGATTCCAGGAAGGACCTCCCGGAGTGATCCAAAGGAGTGTTGAGTCCAGCTTATAGAACTGAGTCTTTTATGGATGGACGGGGGGGTCAGTGGGACAGGCTTAGGTGAGATGACATGAAGGGGAGATAAAAGTGAAAGTGAGAACGGCCAAGTAAGTGGCTATAGCAAAGGGTGCTGCAACCTAGCAGGTGGGGGCTGTGTGTCACATTTTAGCAGAGTAGGCATTGTCCCAGGGCTCAAGCAAGGGACTGCACGATGCAGTAAAGGGCTGTGACTGTTCTCGGAGCTCAGGAACTCAGGCAGTGGGTTGGGTGACATGGGGGTCAGACCTATCATTTCCTGGGCATCAATAATAATAGAGAAGAAATAAAGTAAGAAAGGTGCATTTATGGACACGTGGGTCTTCACTGAGCTCAGGGGCAGAGTTGTGGGGTCAGTACAGGTGAAGCAAACTGAGACACCTGTGTCTGAACAAAGCTAGGCAGGGTCTGCAAGAGAGAAAGGGCAAATGTGATCAGGAGGAGTAAGGAAACAGTGGGCCCCAGAACGGGTGTGAGTCAGGAGCTCCGGGAAGCGGTCAGCCAGCCAAGGAAGGTCCAGGAGGAGGCCTAATTTTGTAGGCAGCACCTGACCGTGCAGCCTTTTCGTGCCTTCTCCTGGGAGTCTAGATTCTCTGGTGCAGAAACAGCAGGTCTCCTAGAGAAAGGCACAGAGCCCACCTTTTTGTGGTGTGCAAATCTGTGCCACCGCAGTTTGGGAGCGAAAGAGCAGCCGGTGAGTAAATCTGATCTGGTAAGTTACCGAGTTTCATAGGTACCTGTTTAGGGAGGGTAGAGAAATGGCGAAGGGCAGGGAGGTGGCAGGGCCAGCGAAGGTGCCTAGTTCTGGGCAGTAAGAGGTCTGTGTGCAGCAGGGCAGAGAACTTCATTCGTTCTTGGTCAGGGCGGAGGGCTGAGGCTGAACCTGCCGAGGCCCTTCAGTTTGGGAGGCAGCGCTGTTAAGGATCTAATTTGGTCCTGAAGGTTGGAGAGTCTGGTGGCTATTTGAGGAAGAGAGCTGAAAAACGGTGAATGGAGACTTTTAGTCTGGCTGGCCGAGTGCGAAAAGCGGTGGCTGCTCTGACCCCTGACGGGTGGGGAATTACCTGAGCAGCCCAAGAGAATGATCATGTTATGTCGGTTGGATTAATACATGAGGAGGCAGAAGGCAAAGAAGCTGGTCTGGGTTAGAGAGAAATCAGAGAAGGTGTCCTGGAGCCAGAGGCCAGTGACTGTTTGGGGGAGTGAAGCTGAGGTTGGAGGAAAGGCTTGTACGAGGGGAAATGTTAAGTGAGCAACTCAAGGAGACAGAGCAGCTCTGTGGGAGGAACCTCAGGGAGGATCTCAGAACAGCCTGACTTTTTGGGTTTTGAGGAGAAGGGCGTGGTGGGGAGGCGGTAAGGAGAACCACGCAGGGTCTCCTCCATGTTGGCTGAAGAGCGGCCTTCGTGAGGGTTTTGAGCAGGACCTGTCAGCCAGGTGGGGTGAAGGGGAAGGGCGCAGTGAGCGCGAAGGTGGGAAGGAGGCAGCCTGGAGTGACTGAGCATAATCTCCTAGACGATGAGTGCGGGGAGCGGGGCCCAGAGGAAAGGGGGAGGCAGGGTAATAAATACGGCCAGGGCTGTGGTCTGTGAACAAGGGAAGAAGTGGAGCGAGGTGACTGCAATATTCTGGAGTTTGGGTGAGAGAGAGAAAGCTGGAAGAAGCCAGGATGAGTGTTCAGGTCAGAGCCTGACTCGTGTCTGTTGTGTGGTGGTTCGGGGCCACCTGCAGGTACTTGGGGAGGGACTGTGAAGGGGTCTGGCTGTGAGGCTGAAGCTGGGACGCAGAGGCAGAGACAGCCAGCTAGCTGAGGAATGAGAGGAGTCCGCAGGATGGTCTCCGGGAGAGACATTGTAGATTAAGATACATTGTTGAGAGGCGGGGTTGGGTAGAGACTGTGGGTGAAGCCGGCAGAACAAGTGGGGGCTGTCTCTGGAGTCTCGAAAGATGACGGTCCAGGTGGGCGGAGTGCCACGGCCAGAGACAGGGTCAGACTAAGTGAAGCGAAAAGCCTTGGGAATTGGGGTGGAGGCTAAGGACCCGAGAAAGGAGTAAGGAGGAGGAGGACAGACGGTGCTGAGGGGAAGGAGGTTTGGAAGATGACCGCTGCTCAGAGCTTGAGACGGAGGTCCCGCCCCGGGAGAGGACGGCGCACCGGGGAATCACCAGGGTGTACAAGACAGCATTTTATGGGTTCTCTGTGTGGGGATGAGAAGGCCGGCCATCACACTGAAGATTTATCTCTAGGTCCTGAGAAGGCCGACAAAGAGGAACGGGTGGCCCTCCTGTGAGGAGAAATGCGGTAGACTTACCCTCCACCGGAGGAGTTACCCGGAGCCCTTGTGTCTGATGGGCTGTGGTGCAAGAGCCGTGGGCCCCGTCAGGCTTTGCCCAGAAGAACCGGTCCCCTGCGGTCAGGGGGGCAGGCTCAGGAGTGGAGAGCCCCACCCCAGTGCTGGAGCAGGGATGGTCCTTCTTCCAGTAACCTTTTTAAGATGCACAGGGGTCAGGGTTTGTGGGGGGCCATGTTTCTGTGTGAAGGCCCAGGCGGTTTGGCCTGGCTGGAGTGGCATGAGAAGCTAGAGGGCAGATGTATCGGGGGCGTTTTTGTCAGATTCTCAGTTTTGGTAGGTTCTGAAGGCAGCACATCTCAGATCAACTGCAGCGACTGGAGGGCCATCTTTGAATCTTTTGAGCTTTGCCCTGATGTCAGGGGCTGCTCGGGAAATGAAGTAAGTCTGAGAAAAGTTGTCCCTTGGCTGCAGACGAATTCAAGCACTTGCGGGCTTTTACTGCTTCTGTGAGCGGGGCCATAAACGGGACCGGGCTTTCTTGGGAGTCTCGATAGAATTTTCTGGAGTTTGTCAGACTTGATGAATTTAATGGAGGCCCATCTAGAGAGTGAGATTGTGCTGAATGAAGTCTCCGCATGTTTCCTAATCTCTGTGATCGGGCTTGTGTCTCCATCTAGGGGCGTGTCTGGGAACAGCATCTGTCCCAGGCTCTTTGGGATGTCTTGGGTGTTGGCCTCATCCGGCTGGCTGTAAGGACAGACTGCCGTCGCCCAAAGTTGTTGCCTCCCCCTGATGAGAGTGCTGGTAAGAATGACAAGCATGTGAGGAGTTTGAGGTAAGGGATAGACAGGTTTTGGCCGGGGGACTCGGAGGACTCCAGGGTTGCCTGTTGGGAGGAAGACTGGGTCGGGGCAGTGAAGGAGGGGCAAGCGTCATGGGGAGATTTGTTTGCAGGATTGACGTTCTCATGTGAGGAAGAGTCTGGGGCTGAAGGCTGGCATAGGGGGTGCGTGAGCGTCATCCAGTGTGAGGTAGAGCAGAATGGATAGAAGAAGGGACAGAGCGGAGGGTGAAAAACGACGCATCGTAGGGGACCTCTTCCCATTTGTCCAAACTCTGGAGAAGGAGGTCCAGGTCAGAAGGGTGCATTAGGAGGGCAGAGGCAGCTGCTCCCACAGTGGGCCAGGACCGGCAGTGTCCACCAGGAAGAAGGGCCGTCGGGATCGCAAGGAGAGTCCACCAGATGAACACCAGAAGCCAGAACAGAGGACGGGGCAACCTCTGTCCACACAGGTCTGTTGTGTCCAGGGCGAGGTTGGAAGGCAGGCTTCATTAGGACTCGGGTGAGTGACCGGAAGGACAGACACCCATGACTACTCCCAGGGTAGACTTACCCCACAGTCTAGAGAGGCGAGATTCAGGTGGGGAAGGTGCTGGGAGGGGTCTCTGGTGGGAAGGAGGCAGTGAGGACACCTGTTCTTCTCCCCAGAAGGGGTCCAGGCGGGAGACCCACATGCATGTGGGAGCGGGGAGCTCAAGACCACCACCCAGCCTGGTTTCACCACCAGACAGACAAAGGGTAAAAGGTGATGACCCGGTGAAGAACACAGCCAGCCTGAATTTGGGGGTTCGTGGAGTAACCTCAAAGGTGAGTCCGAGTCCCTTTTATTGAGCTTGGTCCTTTACAGATAGGATAAGGGGCCAGTGGGATGGGCTCAGGTGGAGCGAGGCAAAGTGGAGCATGAGACTAGAGGAGGAGAATGGCTGAGTGTGTGGTTATAGCAGTGGGCACTGTGACCTAGCAGGTGGGGCAGGTGTGCCGGGTCCTAGCAGAGTGGGCATCATCCCAGACTCAGGTGGAGCCTACAGGACGTGAGGATGGGCTGAGATCATTCTCAGAGCTCAGGAACTCGTGGGCTGATGGGGCCAAACCCATTAGTAATAATGCCATCTCCAAGTGCTGAGAAGATGCTAGTGCCAAGCTCTTGGATGTCTCAGCCTCCAGAACTATGGGCTAAATACATTCTCATCTTGATTAACCACCTGGTCTTAGTCACTTTTGTTATAGCAACAAAAAATGGACTAGGACATACTATGAGACAAAAAGAGAAAGAAAAGAAAGAAGGAAAGAAGGAAGGAAGAAAGAAGAAAAGAAATTTTGTATATATATAATATATATATATAGCGTGCAACAAAAAAATGTATACATCGGAAAAAACTTGCATAAGTATTTTAATACTAAATTTATTGAGACATCTTGAGATTAATACGAGTTAACTTTGGCCTGTACAAGAGGTACTCAAAGGACAGCATTAGCTTACAGACATTTATTAGTACTGTGAACTGCTGAAGTGTGTACGTATTATTTTGCTGGACTCTGTATATATACGTAGAGGGAGAGGAAGTCTAGGCTAAGAATTGATATGAGGGTAAACGAATAGATGAAAATCCAAAATTTTTGAAGACTTGTAATGAGCCTAAAAAACTGAATCAAATTTGAGCACAATTCTATAATTTTTCTTTCTTTTCCTGCTTTTATTTCTTTTTTGCTTATGTAAGCATAAGCAGGTATGCCTGTATGGGATTATACCTAGCTTCTTATAAAGTCTGTCCTGGTCATCAGTCCACAATTGGGTATTTCCTTGCTCAGGTTTGTGGCCTTGCTGTCTGCTCTGTTCTGCTCCTGCACCATCTTTTCAACAGTTAAAATTATAGCTCCACTCCAGAAATGCAGAGCATACAGTAGTGAAGAAGGTAATTTTGTGCTAGGTCTGTTCAGAAACCAAGTCCAGGTCCACCCATGGCCACCTCTGTGGTCTACGTGTAATATACAACATCTGTTGTTTATTCTCTATCTTATGTAAAATGAGGGCTAATTATTTGGCTGACAAATGAGATATTTGGCAGGTTAAATGGAATAATGCTAATTAATATTCAGCAACATTCCTGACACATCAAAAATACTCAGGAAGTCTAGTTCGTGTTAGTATTTACATTGCTATGTTTTCTCTCTTCATAGAAAATGTGGGCTATCTTAAGTGATATCTCACCAAGCTCTAATCACAACCTAATCCCTTCCTACTTCTACACTTTCTCTCTATAAATGACTACTTTCCTTATAATCTAACCCTAACAATTTGTATAACCCTGGATATAGGGTTACAGCAAGGTAGCATAAAACATGCTAATATATTGATTTGAGAAAACTGAATCAAGTATATTTCTCTCTGTATTGATTCCAAAACATGAACATAGTGAACAATAAAAATTTGGGGTGTGTTAGTCAGCTTTTCATCACTATAACAAAATACCTGTGGTAATTCACTTATGAGGAGAAAAAGGATATTTCACTCTGTAGTTGTAGAGGTTTTGGTCCATAGTCAGGCAAGCCTGTGGCTGAGCATGCTAGATGACAGTGCCAAGGAGTACATGGAGAGCAAATAGCTCACTCATGTCCAGGGAGAAAAAGAGGAGGAACAAAGGGCCAGGATCCCCAGTCCCCAAGGACCTAAGGATCTAGCACCAAACCCAAACTCCTACAGAGTCTGTCGTTTCTCAGTAGGGTCACCTGGGCCTTAAGCATTTAACACATATGCTTTGGGGGGACATTTCAACATTGAAACCACAGAATTCCATCCCTGGAGCTCAAAGTGTCCCATCCAGCTCTCATCACAAAATCCCCAGCCCACCCAAAGAGCCCTCAAATTCTTAACTGCACCAGCATAGCTTGGAAGTCTAAAGACCAAGTCTCCTCTGAGACTCTGGGCAAACTAAACTAAGCTGTGAATTCCTGTGAAAGATACAAAAGGAATTACATAATTCTAAGATACAATGATGGGAAAAGCAAGGTAAATATTCTTATTCCAAAAGGAAGGGATAGAAAAACAGTCACGAGGGATTGGCCCAAAGCATAGAAGTAGCAGGGCAAACATTAGATCCTAAATCTCTATTTCTAGCATGGGGCACACGCAGGTGGAATGTGGGCTTCCAAGGGATCAGGCATCGCTGCCTGCCCCGAGCCTTGCTGGGTGTAGTGCACATGACCACTGTCTCTGGTTGTGCTGGCAAGCTCCCTGCAGGCATTGCCTGTTGCTGGCACCTCTGCTTTTTAGGCATCATTTTTGCCGCTCCAGCTTGACTCAACAACCACATGCCCAGCCCTGTCAGAAGATGCTTAAAGAATTTTTATCCTGCAGAATACTGCCTGGCCTGCTACAGTGTCCTTTAAAATCTCAGCAGAAGCCTTCACGAATGAATAACTCTTATATTCTATATGTTGCAAAACCAGCACTATGCAGGCACCACCAACTTCTGCTGTCAGTGTGAACTGTACCGGGGCCCACCTGAACCACAGTTGCAGTGGCCTCTGAGTGCCTTTCCAGCTGAACATGGAGAAAAGATTTCCGAGCTGCACCGTGTGCACCTGGTACCTGTGTACCCATGTAGAGTGTGTACTTTGGCTTTTTCTGAACAGATTCTGCCCCCAGAAAGCTACCAAAACAAATTTATTCTTCTAAAACATCCTGTTTTGGGTGAGGTGGGTGAGATGACCTTCAAAGTGCAGATTCCTAAAATCTCTCAAAGTAGGGAGGAGCCTCTTTTTACCCTACTGGTACAGTGCCTCCCGGACTGCACATTTCATAAGCTGCTTTTCTGTTCAGCTACAAATTTTTGAAGTCTTTGCACTCGTATCCTCTTGACTCCTGACTCTCACTGTAAATGTGACTAAACTCCTGGTGATGCGCTGACAGCAGGTGATGCTGAAGCCTGAACGCTTTGCTGCCTTAAAATGCCCCCCACCAGGTGAACCAGTCCATCACCTTTAAGCCCGCCCCCACCACATGAGCCAGTCCATCACCTTTAAGCCTGCCCCTCCACGTGAACCAGTCCATCACCTTTAAGCCCGCCCCCACCACATGAACCAGTCCATCACCTTTAAGCCCGCCCCCACCACGTATCAGGGCATAGACAAATGGCATCCAGATTCTTTGCCACGGTGTAGCAGGTATGGCCTCTAGACCAATTTTTTTAATTTTAAAAATAATTTAAATTATTAATACATTCTAAACACCTTTTAATCTTTTTATTTTATGAAAAATAAAGAAAATATTCATAACCAAATAATAAGAGCATACCAATAGTTATTACATTATGTGTCATGATCTTCAAAGTAGTTGCTCAGTACAAGACATAAATCTCCATCGGAAACCGCCTCAGCCTCCCTTCACCTTCTGCATCTCTATCAGCATCTGCACTTCTGAGCCCCCAACACCATCACCCCGTAAATGCTGCTTACAGCATTTTACTTCCCTGGCCTGCATTTCTACACTTTAAAAAAACTTCTCTAAAATCGTTCCGGTGGCTTCAGTTATAGTTTCGTAGTGGTGCTTTGGTTCACAAGCCTTATTTGTTCCAGAACTCTGGAAAAGATGACCACGACTGTGCTCATCCCCCGATGCAGAGTTCACAAACAAAAACACCATTTTGCCAGACGTTTCTGTTTGCAAACCAAACTGTTCACAAACAAAATCTTCCATGAACCGAGGCACATTCTACTGTAATCAACGACTGCATTCTTGGTACCAATTTTTATGAACCCAACTTTCTGTCATTAGCAAAACACCCATAATAATTAACCAATAAGAAATAAAGGTTTATTTTGGCTTGTGGATTTAGAGGTCCCTGTCCATGACAGAGCAGACCAGTTAATTTTAGGTCTTGATGAGCATACTGGATGACAATGGTGGGGCGTACTAGGTAGAGCAAATTGTTTCCCTCAGGGCAGGGAAGTGGGCAGCAGAAAAGGAGAAGCCAAGCTCTCGGTCTCGGTGAATAAGCGCTGTCCATGAGGCTTTTCCTACTGTAGTGCCATCACCTTCCACCAGTACTGTAGGGGCCGAGCCCTTAACTGCAGAGACAGTCGGCATCCAGACTACACCAGTCGGCCATAAAAACAGCATGTACTGGCTAGAGAGGGTTATGATCTAGCTGAAGAAGTGCGGACCGTGGATGATACACTACCGCATACAGGAGCAGCACCGTGCTTGTTTGTGTTGTCATCATGAAAGTAGGTTGTAGAAACAAACTGCCGATATCATTTCCCACAGGTGCAGAAGCACGAGATATGCATAAACATATTTTCATTTTGCTCATCAAAAATTGTGATTTTTTTAAAGTAGTGTTGGAAGGGAAAATTATCATAATCTGGAAAATTTAAGAAAAACAGTTTATCACTCCAGAATGTAAAATAAAGAACTGTTATTATATTGAGTTCTTTTTTCTTAAAATGGTAAAACAAAACCCTTTTGAAAAGCATGTCACTTACATGAGAGACGAAGATATCTGATTTGTTCTTTCTGAATAAGAATTTTGGGCTACATTTTTACCAACTCATATTTTGCTTCTTTGGAGTCTGTAAATTAATGAGGCTGAGTAAAGCTTCCAGGGACTAGAGCTTGGCCGACTCCCTCATGTCCATTTTTGCCCTGTTAAAGGAGAGCACATGGCTTTCATGTCATGACGATGCTCAAGGTCTGCACTGGCACTATCCTCCTGTTTAACTTTTTGTTCTCTACCCTCTTCTTTTATTTTCTTCTTCCTCCTCGTCTCTTTCACTGCCATCTCTGCATTTGCTTATTAGAGTCCTGTCCATGTTGCATGTTCTTTCACGGGGGTCTCGTGTACTTCTGCACAACTGAAATCCGCTCCCCAGAGCTTCTGCTCATAGTGCTGCTCCCCACCTCGCTGCACCAGCTTTCCTGTCTGGCGTCACCTTTTACTCACCTGTCCTCTGGACCTGTTCCATCTGGAATCCATCAGCCATCCAGAGTCTGCATATTTTAATACTGTTCCATGTATCCCTCATCTATTATTTATGAACTTTCTTTTCATCTGCATTTGTTTATTATGTTTATGGTGTGCTAACACTGCTTTGGAGAATTCACGTTTGATCTCCTCCCTCAGTACATGTCCATCAAGTGTGTTGTCTGTCACCCCCCATTAGGCCATTGTGTCTCTGCCAAGCAACTTCCACTTAGAAAAAAAAAGTGGGCTAGAAGCTTGCGCAGGACAAATTTGTTTTAAGTGGACTGGGGTCACTTTTATTAATAGTTAAAGAGAAATTTGATCATCCAGCAGGCATTCTGTCACTGGCAACAGAAGCTGTATAATTGTCGGGGTCTCCTTTTATCCTCTTTGAAGAAAGGGCATAATATACTTGTAACATCTTGAAGTTATTAAGAAAGTAGCTCTTTCTTAATCTGAACTAGATCATATATTATATTCCTTTTTTAAAATTTTATTTTAAAGGTACATTTTAGATGTACATATTGATAACATTCATCATAGGGAATTTGTACCTGTACATGAAATATCTTGTTGCTTCTTTTTTTCCCATTCCCCTCCCCTCACCCCCTCCTCCCTCCCTGTTTACAAAAGATTTGTTTCCATTTTTTCCTTCCATTTCTTATTTCTCTTGTCCCTCTGTTCCTTTCCCCCTCCCTTGTTCCCTTTCCCATTTGGACATTTTCTTCCCTAAAGACTAAAATATAGTATATTTTAGTCTTTATTTACACTTCAATTTCTCAAATGCCCATCAACACCAGAATGGATTAAGAAAATGTGGTTTTTTAATACAATAGAGTACTACTCTGCCATAAACAATGATAAGCTTGAGATCAATGATAAGCTTGAGATATTCCAAGCTTGAGATATTCCTAGGTAAATGGATGCATCTTGAGACCATACTCTTAAGTGAAATAAATCAGACACATATATTATGTTCTGTCTGATGTTACTGGTTTACAAGGTCACACGCCTGTGTCCAGCATGTGAGAATTATGCACCACTGAAACTGCATAGAAATAAAAATGTGTAAACTTGCTTTAACAGCAAGTTGTTGCATAGGAAACAAGAAACTCTAAATTTCTGGGTGTAGAAGGCACTCTATTTCAAGAAGCATTCTTGTTTTATTTGAGATTATTTTGGTCAATTAAAGAGAAGGAAACACATCAAATCTTGAAAGAGCTGCTTTATGGGACTCTGATGTATCAATTGGTCCGAGCAGCCTTACTAGTGAAATGAACAAAAATAGTAATATAATACTAATAATAGGCAATACTTATCTATTTACTTAATAAACATCCAATTCACTTAATGAGTTTTTACACTGTTCAGTGCTTTAAGCACTATACAGTAGAGAATGCTAACACTCACCGACTGCTTTACAGATGAGGGCAGTGTGCTTAACACTTGACATAGATTATCACTTCAGTTATTTAAAATTAAGACAACATACATGATCTCATTTAAGGTGGTACTTATAGCCTTAAATATACATTTAGAACTTTCAATTTTCATGACTTAATAGCGGAGCCTAACATTGAACCTTATCAGATTTATTTCCCATTCGTTATTCTTTAGTGCTCTACCCAAATCCTTGCATACAGCTATTATCTGATCCTCACAATAGCCTTGTGAGGTTAAGAAAGGCTCCATCTAACTACATTTTTGCGATGAAGACACAGACGCACACTAGGTGAGAGAGTGTGACCGGGAAGACGGGCTGGTGACAAGAAGCAAGGTTTATACTTCCAGCCTGGACGTTTCTCACATGTTCCTGTAGTGCTTTTTCTCGTCACCCAGTAAAACATCCATCCATCCATCTTTCCTCCATGAAACCTTCTATGTCCGCTCTGCCAGTTTATTCTGGGCATGCAAATCATATCAGCTTAACCGGACTATCGCTGGTGTGTCTCTGCTTCACGTCCAGAACCAGCATAGAATGAAGGAGACAGATTTGTAAGTACAATTTCTCAACTCTCTAAGTGAAACTAAGTCTGACACCCAGCAGGTCTTCTGTTAGAAAGTTTCATTTTCCATTCTGTGCTGCCACTGATCGCTGCATTTCCTTTTGCTCCTTCAATAAGCTAGAAGAGTGATGATTCAAAGCAAAGAATAAAAATCCATCAAGATATAACAAACAATTTTCTGCAAACAAACCGAATAAAAGTTTAAAATTGTATCCTCGGTCCACAAGGATTCCAAATACCATGATCCACTGAACCAAGTTCGATGAAATCATACTAGTAGAAATACTTTTGAAACTTGCCAATTTGCTCGCCTGTGTCCCTGATACAAGGTGCGATTATAACAAGCTTGATGTTGGGAGGGTGGTGCAATTGATCCTCATCCCACCTCCCTGATGGCCACCGAGGGACAATGCCCCCATCTCCACCATCGATGGCTTGCAGATGCCCGGCCCCAGTGGCACGGACCTGCCTTGCCCAGGTGGTGGCCCGTATGCTGAGGCTGGTCGACGCAGGAGTACCGAGGCACCGATCTTCCTTGTGCGAGGCCGCCGCAGCACCAGCACAAGCTCTCAGCCGCAGCCTGAGCGCGGTTTAGGTTCTCCTGGCTTCCCTTGTTCTTTGCAGGTGTGTTTCCCAGTTTTCCTCCATCAGCCTTTTGAGGTGATATCTCGAGTTTGTTTCCAGGGAAACCAATATAAAATACTTTAGAAAACAATGTAAGAGTAATGAAAGCAGCACGGCTACATTGATTTGAATTATAAGAAAACTTCTTTTTAATTTCCTCAAAGCTGTTATTTTTTATTCAATTTCATTTTAAGTATGTACGTGTGTGGGGTAGGGATTTATATATTCGTTTATACAATCATATTCTTGTCCAGTTGAGTAATAACAAGCTTAGTTCCCAAGAGTAAATCTTATTATTTTCCTCTCTTGGTTTCCACTTAAAAGGTCAATAAAATTTAAGTATATGCAATAATATAAGAGACTCGATAGCCGCCATTATCTCCAGGACTCCTGGTCTCTGGGATGACCCTGGTGGCCTGAGTACCTTAAAGGAACTGCTCTGCAGATAAGCCGGCGTCACTCAGGTGGCTTTGTCAGTGTTTTCTGTGATCTAACAATTTGAATTCCTGTGTACAAAAACATAAATACTTCTAACTTGTAACACTGAATGGATCATAGTTAAGTATTTCCTTTATTCTATTTATTTTGTTGTATAAAACAAAACACACTGCAGCAGTCTTCCTTTGAATGTTGCTGTACTGACAGGCCGTCTTGCTTTGAGAAAACTAGCAGGCGGAGTCTAAGCACCGATGTTTCTTAAACATACACTTTCTGTGTAAAGGGAAGGGCAGCAAAGAATAACACCTGGAGATAACTGTTCTTTGTTCTGATGCAAAGAAAGACGTTTAACTGCTATGGTCTGATCTGACCTTTCATAGATACCTATTCTGACCCTTAGGTTTCCATCTACTTCCCTGGCTACTTTCAAAACAAATAAAGTGGCGTAATCTTAACCAGGAAGCTTTTTCCAAGCCTGAATTCCACATTTCTCCGTGGACCTATTTTTGTCTGTGCATACTTCTGTCTTACTCCATAACACAATACGTTGGAAGCATTGTTTCCAGAATGCAGTACTGACAGCGAAAAATCACAGCCGAGACATTGTGTTATTCAATTTTATGGCCATTGAATAGAGCAAAGGTCTGGGCTTCCAGAAGGTGCTTGCTTGATAAATGTCCGCTGAACCAAACTGAGTTTATTTGGAAGGATTTAGCTAATTTATGCATGTAATTTAATGGAAAATTTGGGTTAAAACTTCATAGAAAAGGTTACCAAAGTCTTTGTGACTTCACTTACTGTAGAAGGCAGCAAGAGTCCTGCCTGGTTTTGTTGGTCACTTTTGTTATCAAAGGGAAGTGCAAGAGGAAGGGACCAAGAAAAGGGGGCGGGCAGCAAGTTAGACCAACAATTCAATCAAACTGAAGTCTATAGAGGAAATGTAGAAGGACATTGGATCATTGCTATGCCAAAATACTGATTTTTGGCTTATGATTCTGGTGGCTGGAGGGTTCAAATAGCACAGCACCGCCTGTCAGGCATCCCTGACAGTTATCTGCATACAGAGAAGCGGAAAGTCAATAGGCTGAGTCGGAAAGGAACATTTGTGAAAAGCAGAAGCAAGAGACTGGGGGCAAGGTGCTAGGAGCCTTTCCTGTACATCAAGCCACTTTAGTGGAGACTAGTCCATTCTTACCGGGCTTGACCCACTTGAGTGAAAAGGTCATTCATTCATCGCCTAATTATCTAGCACAAATCCCTGCTTCTTAAAAGTTTTCCCACTTCTATACTACCATTCTGGAGAGAAAACCTGCAGCACATGAACAACTGGGGAAGAAAACCACATCCAAACATTAGCACAAGGAGAAGAGGAAGCAATTTTATCTTCAACTTTTATTCTTTTAATAGTAAGGGCCAAGCTCCACAGAATCCACAGACCTCTTTACTTCCACAACCAAGTCTTAGTATTTGTACTGTGTATTCCAAGATCTCACTGATTCATACAACCTATTATCACATTTCTTGCTTCCTCAAAACTGTCATGGTTTATACGCCGCTCCTTCGTTCATCTTGCCCCCTCTCTTGGAATACCTTCTTCAATGCATCAACCTCCTTCAAAAGCCACATCGAGGTAGAAATAAGATGGTCAAACTGGCCATTCTCCAAAAACTGATAGATAGATTTAATGCAATCTCAATTCAAAATATCAACATCATTCCTCAAAGAACTAGAGAAAACAATACTAAAATTCGTACAGATGACACCTAGCATAACAAAAGCAGTCCTAACAAGCACAAAGCAGGAGGCATCGCAATCCAAGATTTTGAACTATTCTGCAAAGCTACAGTGGTAAAGCAGTGTGGTAACTGGCACAAAAACAGGTGTGTTGACCAATGAAATAGAAGAGATGATGCAGAAACAGCCCCAAACAATCCAGTCAACTGATCTTGGCCAAAGGCCAAAAACGTATATTGGAGGAAAGGGGGCCTTTTCAGCACAGCAGGATCCACATGCAGAAGTTTGAAGCTAGACCCATAGCTCTCACTGGTAATAGCCTAAAATCAAAATGATTTAAATATTAAAACAGAAACACTTAACCTGCTGGAAGACAAGGTAGGCAAAATATATGAAGTCATAAGTAAGTAGGTAACAACTTTCTAAACAGAACTACAATTGCTCAAGAATAACATCAAGAATCAACAAATGGGATTTATATCAAATTAAAAAGCAAACAATCAACAGAGTGAAGAAACAACTTACAGAATTGGAAAAAACTTTTACCAGCTATGCCTTAGACAGAAGATTAATTTCTATAATATAAAAAGAACTCAAAAATTAGACCACCCACAGTAAAAGACCCAATTAAAACTGCACAACTGAAATGAATAGACCCTTCTCGGAAGACATACAAATATCCAACGAATATATGAAAAATGTTTAATGTCGCTGACTGTTAGCGAAATGCAGATGTGTCATGTACACATACCAACTCCACACAAGAAATGCAAGCATGATTTAGTGCACATATGTACTAATTAAAAAAAATCAATGTGATTCATTTTACTCCGGAAAGAATGGCTATCATCAAGAAATCAAATAATAAATGCTGGCAAGGCTGGGGTGGGGGGAGGAACACTTTTACATTGTTGCCAAGAATGTAAACTAGGACAACCACTATGGAAATCAGATGGAGAAGCCTCAAAAACTTTAAAATAGAAAAATCCCCTATGATGAATGTTATCACTATGTACATCTAAAATGTACCATTAAAATAAAATTTAAAAAAAAAAAAGAAATTTCTTCCAATCCAGCTATTCCCGTTGTAAGGATCTTTCTGAAAAAGTTAAAGACATCACTCACAGGGATATATGCCTACTCGTGTTTATAGCACCACAACTCATGATAGCTCACTCTTGGAAGCAGCCAATATGTCCATCAACAGATGAATGGATAGAGAAACTGTATTTATACACATTAGAATGCAACTGTGCTATAAAGAAGGATAAACTTGAGTCATTTTTAGGAAAAATGGACGTTCCTGAATGTATAATCTTAAGTGAAATAAATTAGACATGCAAACTTAAAAATTGAGGAGTTTTTCTTACATAAGAAACCCAAAGTATAAATAAATCAAAGAGCAAAATAAAAGACAGAAAATAGGGACATGGATCTTTGGCAAACAATAAGGGGACAAAGAGATGGAGGGAAGTGGTAGAGCAAGGGACATAAAAAGAAAGATATGTTGTGTATGTGTACCCACTACTCTCAATGAATGTATTCACAATGTACCACAACAAACACATACTAATAAAATAAATAAATAGGACATAAAATTCCAAATCAAATTCTATTCATTTGGGAAAGTGAGTACTCTGAATGTTTAACTTATTCCTGCTGTTATAATGAAACACCACAGATTGGGAAATCTATAAACAGTGTGTATATACTTATTTCTTTCAGACATAGAGGCTGGGAAGACAAAATCAAGGTGTCCACAGGCTTGGAGTCTGATGAGGCCTCATTCTGCACATTTAAGAATTCTGTATCTTCTCATGCTACAAAGGACAGAAGTGCAAAAGATGCGAGATAGATACTTTCAGTCTTTATTGCAAAATCCCATATTCCATTAACGAAGGTTTCACCCTTATGATTTAACCACTTTCTGGGGGCCCCGCATCTTAATACACCTGGCAGTTAAGTTTCCACATATGAATTTGAGGATCCACTTTCAGATTATAACACTGATTTTATAAACTTATTACACATTCTTCTAACAATTATGTTAAGCTCTTTGTGCCACTAATAATGTTTCTTGTTTATGTGACTATCTATTGCTCCATCTGTGTGTCTGTCTTACTTCTAACTTTGGTTATAATTTCGTGAGGAAAAGAGCAGTTCTTCTACTTCTGCATCCCCAGGGCTCTTGATACGGTGCCTTCTAATGGTATGTGCTCAATACATATTCCCTGCTTGGTTGGCTGAGCCTCCCCGGAGGGCTCATTTCAAATTAGTGCATTTTCAAATCGACCTCATTTTGCTGATCTTTCCTTTCCTGCTCATCCTTAATGTTTAAGTTCCCCAGGGCTTGATTCTTTTTCATTCTCCATTTACAGGAGGCTCTTTTGTGATCTCATCCCTTCTCCTGGTTTAAGTGCCATTTTCTCCCAAGCTTGTCCTTCTACATCAGACCTCTCTCTTGGAATCCAGATTCATGTTTCCTCCTGCCTTATTGTTATTGCATTGGATGCCTGGTAGACATTTCAAACTTAGTATGTCCACAACTGAAGTCTTGGTCTTTTTCTTTCATGCATGTTAATGTAGATTGACCTACAGCTTTTCTCTTTCTAGACAATGGCAAATCGGTTCTTCCAATTGCTCCAGCCGGAATCTTTGGCATCATCCTTGACTCCTCACTTTATCTCTCTTTATTAACATAGCTTATCAAGTCTATCTTCAAATATCTGAAATACGAATAGATCCATCTTTATTGCTACCACCAGAATCTAGGCCATCACCACTTCTCACATTCAGCTATCGTCTCCTAAGTGCTCTTCTTTATATCTTACAGTTTACTATCAGTAAAGGTTTCTTTTAAAGCACACAATAATTCATGAACTTCTTTGTCCTCAAAATTCTGCAGTGGCTCCCCATGTCTGTACCTATCCAGCCCCGTGCACTAAGGTGGCCTACAGAGCCTCGACCCCTGGTCCGCCTCTCTATACACATAACCAGTGCCTATCAGCATCAATTCTCTCTCACTTTCATTCTACTCCTGCCACACTGGTCTCCTTGCTATTCTTCAAAAATGTCTCAGGGGCTGGGGATTTAGCGCAGTGGTTAGAGTGCTTGCCTTGCAAGCACAAGGCCCTGAGTACGATCCCCAGCACCAAAAAAAAAAAAAAAAAAAAAAAAACAATGCCTCAAATTCCCAGTACGCACTGTCCTTTCTACTTGGGAAGATCATCTCTCAGCTATCGTGTCTAACTTGACATCTCCAAAGATGTTTGTTCCAATTCCATTTGCTCAATGAAGCACATCATGACTAATTTATTTACAGTTGCATCCTGTTTGCCATCCAGCATGTCCCTAACTTCATGCTGCTGTCTTTGTTTCCTTTTTCCCACAGAATATATTATCTTTGAACACACTAACCAATTCCCAATTTATTGTTTTCAATCTTTATTAGCTGCTCTACTGCTAGAATGAAATCTCTGCAAAGATCTGGAGCACTGATATTTTGTTCATTTATGTATTTTAAGAACCTAAAACCATGCTGGGCACATAGTACATACTAAGGACCTATTTTTGAGCAAATAGAATAGTGAAAAAAATGTGTGGATTTTGTATCCATTACCACATCTATTGAGTGTGTTTCTACTGTTGATGAAGCAAAAATTGGTGAAATTCTGTTCGAGTTCAGTAAATCCCTTTGCAGACATACTATGTGTAGACTCAAAGAAAATGATGGTCAATTCAAATCTAGATGACTGGAGAGCGTGCCAGAGAGCAGGTAGCATGTAAGATCAATCAATATGGACAGTGCAGAAGAGAGAGAAGGAATCCCAAAGGAAGAGAATGATGTGATGTAAGACTATATGGGGTTGGGGATTTACTCAGTGGCAGAGCGCTTGCCTAACAAGCTCAAGGCCCTGAGTTCGATCCCCAGCAACCCCACACTAAAAAAAAAAAAAAAAAAAAAAAAG
>QZML01000560.1:3644587-3667282 GCA_016801275.1 Hystrix brachyura
CAATAAAAACCTCAATAAAAAGGGGCTACAACGAAGGGCCCACGAGTATTTTGCTTTTGAATGCTCCCCACTCGTCTCCCTTTCCCCCCTTTTCACCACTTTTAAATAAATTGTCTTCTCATAATTTAATCGCAGTTTCTTTACTTCTTTACTGTAGCTGGGTTTACAATCGCTGGGAATTACATTTTCTAGCAGGGCAGCAGCTCACAGTCCACCTCCTGATGTAACAGGAGGAGTAAAGGAAGATGCAAACTGAAGAAATTACTAAGGCTGGCCGTGAATTCGGAATAGAAAGTAACAAGACAGAAGGAGAGAAAGTGAAAAAGAAGTGAGTTGGTGATAAATGATGTTGAAGCTTGAAAATTCTGAACTTCATTTTTAGAGGGGGAAAAGTACAATCAAATTGGCTCTTCAAGCAGTCAAGATTCTTAATGGGAACAGCTTATCTGAAGCATCACAAAATTGGTAACCATAAAATTAGTCCTGTCCATCAAAATTAATCAGGTTTATGGAGAATGTACTGATTCAGTGCTCCAACTCACTGAATGAGTGACTGGCAAGAATTTGAAATAATGTTCAAAATAATTCTCCAACTACTGAATTATTTTTCTAATAAGTTCAGTAATTACTGCACATACTTCATACTTTTACCTTCACTTAAATCAGTTCTGCTCCAAATATGACATGAGGGAAGATACTGCAGAACATTAGTCATTAATGTGCTATGATTTATGGCAAATGGTGTTTAATAACCATATAATTACTAATAAAATTACTTTTTATTTCATTTTTATATTTCTAGAAAGTCCTAATAGAATTGATTGTCACAGTTACTTCCGAATTCAAATATATATATTCCTTGATATTAAATCTCTTTAGTTTTATGTGTTTCACATCTTCAGTGTAAGAAGGAACAGAAAATCACTTTTACAAAATTTCCTTTAATATTTTGTGAAGTAACCTAAGTAAATATCATGTCCCCACTGATCAATATTATACATTTATATATTAATTCTCTAAGGAATAAAACAGTCCTAGAGTGTTATGTATCTAAGGCTAAATCAGAGTTTCCAGAATACATATGTACACAGGAAAATGCTATTTGAGAGTTAGTTCTAAAATAGTTTACACCTTTACACTGTAGGGACAGGGGTCCCCATAGGTAGGGAAAAGATAGGTCAAAGGCCTCATTAGACTCAGAAAGGCAGCCAGATATAAATAAATAGTTAGAAACATAAAGCAGCCAGATTCCCAAAGTCAGAGAGACAAAGGCAAAGAGACTGGTTCTAGGAAGGCCCCAGGTGATCTGATTAACATAAAGAAAACAAACTCTCCCTTTTGATTCTTACATCTACATTACCTGGCCCTAAGCCACCCACCTGTAATTTCCAAATTCCAAAGGCCAACATGGAGGAAAAAAAACTTCAATAAAAAGAGGCTACAACGAAGGGCCCATTAGTATATAGCCTTTGAATGCTCCCTACTCCTTGAGTACTTATCTATCATCTAATCTATCTCCCTTTCCCCCTTTTTCACCACTTTTAAATAAATTGTCCTCTAAATAAATTGTCTTCTCTTAATTTAAACTCGTTTTCTTTAATTCTTTAGTGTAGCCAGGTTTATGAAGCTGGGAAGTATATTTTCTAGCAAGGCAGCAGCTCACAGTCCACCTCTGGACATCACATTATCACCCACTAAGGACCTTTTATGTTCTCAGACTGTCAGGGGTGGTGAGGCTCTGTGTAGAGGACAGGGCTTCAGCCTCGGAGAGGCAAGTGGATTTCAGTTGCACTCCACCCACGATGGTGACCCTGAGAACTACATTATTATCTTCATGCTTTGTCACTTCATAGATTCCAGATTGGAGCCCTTCATCATTCTGTCTCAATTTTTTTTGCTATTTTTATCTGTATATGTTTGCAGCAGATGATGATTACATTCATTGAGGGGAGTTGGTGCATGTACATGATCTGCGTTAATTCTTTCTAAAAATTACCTCCTTCACCTCCTCCTTGTCTTCCTCTATGTCTCTTGATCCCCTACTGATATAGGAATAGGGCGTGGCCTGACCTGGCTGGGAAGATGGGCATGACCTTAGGAGTGGCCTTGACTTGAGGTCAGCCTGGGGCAGGAAATTCCAATCGCCCTTCTTCTCATAGGATCAAGAAACTCCTGAAAACAGAATCCAGATACATGTGAATGGAACTGTAGGGGACAGGGGTCCCCGTAGGTAGGGAAAAGATAGGGTAAAGGCTTCCTCAGACTTTAAACCTAAAAGCAGCTACATTCCAACAGTTGAGGAGATAAAGGCAAAGAGACTAATTCCAGAAGGCCCCAGGTAGTCTGATTAACATACACAAAGCAAACTCTCCCTTTTGACTCTTTAACTAGCCTTAAGGCGCCCGCCCATAGGTTTGCCCTCTGCCAGAAGACAAAGGTCATAGAGCTAAGGGAAATTAAGGCAGAGGTGACAGACAAGCCTAAAAGCCAGATTCCCAGGGCCGACCCAAGGAGAAAAACCTCAATAAAAAGGGCTACAACGAAAGGCCCACGAGTATTTCACTTTGGAATGCTCCCTACTCGTGGAGTAACTATCTATCATCTCCTTTTCCCCCTTTTTCATCACTTTGAAATAAATTGTCCTCTAAATAAATTGTCTTCTCTTAATTTAAACTCGGTTTCTTTAATTCTTTACTGTAACTGGGTTTCCGATCGCCAGGAATTATATTTTCTAGCAGGACAGCAGGTCACAGTCCACCTCCGGACGTAACACAAAGAGACACGCATCACGAACCTGCTCTTTTTTTCCCCTTGCACGCTTGCCCTCTTGCCTCCTTAAGCCCCTTTGCCCCCTGCTGCCTAGCCCACGCTCTATCTTTAGCTCCCTGGCCTCCCAGGCCCTTTCAGATCCCCAACCGCACCAGCGGCTGGCTATTTTATTCACCTGGCAAAACCAGTCTCCCTTCTGTTACTTAAATACACCTCCTCAATGCCCTAAAATTCACTGCTGCAATTTGTTGCCTACGGGAACAAAGAACATGGAATTATACTTTCTGAACTAACCCTTACCCTCCTCCAATAGAACTAGTACTTGAATTTGGTTTAGTGAGACCTTGTCTCAAAATACAAACAAAAGGAATGAATAAGTAAATAAATAATAGTTAATCTTGATCCAAAGTGAAGTGAGGCATTCAGCAAAGGTATATGGCGGGGATCATTAACTTTCGCTTATCTATAACTTCTAACACAGAAGGAAGGTATCTTTGGGAAGTGCTCAGAAGTGAAGAGAGGATGGGTGCAGATCTTCTGGTCACCCACCTAAGCATTTGAGGACTTATCTGGGCTCGCTGTGTTACGTCCGGAGGTGGACTTATCTTCTCCACTGACTCCTTCGAATGCCCAGTTCCTCTCTGACTACCTATAGTAATTTCTGTCTCAGTTAGTTGTCTATAATAATCTCAAAGGCCACTTTCCATAAACTTTTTATAAAAATAGGTGAGAGTAAAAATGACCTTTTAATTTAGGAATTAAATAAAAAAGCAAGTAAGCTAGGGTAAGGATGACCTCTGCTCTTTGGGCCTGGCCCCGAGACGATCTGAGGGGTTTCCATGGTAACTCTGGGTTCCTTGAAAACACAAAGATCTCTATTTGTTGCGGTTTCCTTTGATCAATTCGTAGTAGCCAATAGAGGCATATTTCTGCAATGAGTGGATGACTCACTGTCTATTTACCAAGGAGATGAATTTTCTTCTGATATTGAAGTGAATCATAGAGAAGATTTCTCTAATATATATTCCAGGAAATCCTGAGGAAAAATTCACTTTGCTATCATTTTGTTTTACTTGTTATTTACTGTATAATGAGTGACTTCCTAAGTAGAAATTCAAATAAGTGTCACTTACAGAATAAGTTAGTTGTCTCTGGCAGCCTCTCCTATCAGGCAATCATTTAGCATGGGAATTTACAAATTAAAAACAACAAAGAAAAACGAGTAGAAAGTATAAACACGTTAAAGCGATTTGCTTGGCTGGTGATGCACAGCAGGAAGCTGCTAAGAAAAACACCCTCTCTTTTGATTAAAACTGAAGTGTCTGGGAGGAAGATTGAACAGCTCAGATGTAGAGGTCTAAATTTAGGAGCCTTTATTGGGAGGGTTGTTTTGTCCTCTTAATGCCATCTTTCAGATTTAAATGAATCTAAGGAATTTAACATCTTGAGAAAGGAGAGAGAATTACAGGACATTAAATCTGTCTTCCTTTTCAGGAACATCTTGTTATTCTTACTTGAATGGCACACTAAGCCGGTTTGCAATTAGAGGAAGGCTTCAGCAACTAAGCCTTTTTGGAATGCATGTGGGGCGTGTATTTCCCTCTAGCCCTATTCTGTTACCTCCTGGATGCAATTTGATATTCAAGCCATCAGCAGATGACAAGCAAAGAAGGGCTCATGCCACGTGACCTTCTACATGACAGAAAATTGCAAAAGATTACACTTAGAGTAATTTGTGACACTGAAAAGGGCCTAATGTAATGATGTAATATCGTGAAGAAAGAGAGAAGCAGGTAGAGAGTGATGGACATTTGTAGAAACATCTTGTGGAGAGAAAGAAGGTGGGTGTGAGGCAGGTGGAATAGAAAGTGTGAATAGAGGGATAGAAAGCAAGAGGTGATTGGTGAATGCCGGGTATGTGTGTGATTTTTAGATTTCCTTTCAAAATGTCTGATACCACACAATGTCCTTGATACTTAATGAACCACTGATTCTCTTTTTTCATTGTCACTGCTGAATAGCATACAGACGTGACACACCACAGCAGACGAAGTGATGTTATAATCGTCTTAGCTGACAAAATGTACCACAACTGGTAAAAGTGGGATTTGAAAAGTCAAGCTTTTATTTCTACTCTATTTAACTTTTAATTAGAAGCACTTGGCTTTTATTTACTCTACAAAGTAATGATTTCTGCCAGAAAACGATGTATGTCTTGAATGTCACAAATGAGTCTCTTCCTGCAAAGAAGAAGGCAGGAAATGTTGGAACTTGGAGCATTCATTTATTTATGAGATTCACTTTGCTCTGTTATTTAAAATGTGCCTATATTCCTCCTCTGCTCCTGGACATTTACATAAAATTCAAATGTCCGTGCTAATTATGTTTGTTAAGTCTTCTTTAAAGGAGAAAGTCTGAGACTATTTTCAAGATTTTAAATTACAGACTAAAGAGAACTAAAGGCTTATTTTTTTTTTCTTTAATTGAAGCATCCCCTTCTTTAGAGTAATGAAGGGGAAGATCCTGCTCTGAAACTGTGTCCTTGATGCCGCCTAGAGAACATTTCATGTAAATCAGGCTCAACATTTGCCTGATACACTTTTTTCTCCCTGGTAGAGGTGTACCTGAGTTTTAAATGCTTGTTCTGGTTTGAACGTGTGTCCCCTCCAAACTCATGTTAAAATTTAGTTGCCATCGTGATGGATTTGTGGCCTGGGCCCTTCATGAGGTGTTTAGGTTCTGGCGGCTCTGATCTGAAGAACACATGGGGCTGTTGTTCCCAGAGTTTTAGGGCAAAAGCCACAGCTCTGGGGTTTTCAACTGACCAGGCTAGACCACCTGTCCCATAACAGTAAACAAGAACTGGAACAGTGACAAAAGACAGGGAAGGAACTTTATCAGCATGGCCACTCTGGGGGACACAAAGAGGATAAGATCTGTCCTTAAGGGGCTGATAGATGCTCTGGGGTTCTATGCAAAATGAGACCAAAGAGAAGGGTTGGGGTTTGCAAAGCAGGAGATGGGCGCGTAGCTGGCAGCTTAGGCAATCCTCCTGAGGCCCTGGTCTGGTCAACTGGTATCACAGGACTGGTTCTGAGAAGTACTGGAAGAGCCACCACCACTTGATGGTAATTTGGTTCCCATCAGGCTGTGACCAGTCCCCCTTACGGCCTTAGCCTTGTCTGGGGTGACTATTCCTGCTTGGAGGGTGACCACATCATGGGGTGATGTGAGAGGTTTTGCTTTCCCTGGAGGTGACTGTAGTTTGAAGACAAAGACTAGACAATTCTAGACATTGCTCCAGGGATTTTGGAAGTGAGTGTGGAAAAATTGGCAAATGAATGTGCCTGCAAGTCCTGAAAATTACTTTAGTTACTCTTATCTTGGTGTCCTCAGTCTTAAAGGGGGACAAGATAGGATACGGAAACAGGACTAATAAACCTAATGATATGGGAAAAGGAACTAGGACCCTAGACCCCCCAGATCCCCACTCTTAGGACCTAGCCTGCTTCCTGATTCCACACCGACCCGTCCCACAGCCAGCTCACTGCAGCGTCCTCACAAGCATTGTTTCTGCTTTCATGGTTTTAAGTAATCGCTCTGCTTTTAAACCCAGGCAGGAAAACTCAGGCAGGAAACCAAGATGTAACTCGTTCATTGGGAAGTAACATCCCATAAAAACCTTGCACTCCCTGTACTCTGGGCCCAGACTTTCAGGGGGAAACTCCTCTGGGCCCACCGGTGTAATAAACCTGAGTTCTCCAACTCTCTGAGTTTCTCTGAAGTCTGTTTCTGCAACATTTACATTAAAGACACCCCTTAAATGATTAGCTTGCTTATGTGTAGAAACAAGCTGGCACCTTCCCCAAAGTTTTAAATTCATAAAATGAAGGAAAAGACGCCAACCAAGATTCATTCTGAATTTAATTACGAGTCAAATGCCTACAGTCCCAGCCCTTAGACCCCTGTTACACTGTTACCACAGAAGCTGGTTGGCTCTCTCCTTTACCATCATTTTGCCCTTCTAGAATTAGCGAGAGAGATTTGAGGAAAGTTTATTTTGGAAAGACATTAATATTGGCTAATTCAAATAGGCCATGAATGTGTGCACTTGAGTTCAAATGGGGATGGATGCAGGAAGGACTTTAAAGGAATTCACAGCGCTTTCTTGCTGCCTGTTTGTGAGAAGCAAGCAAAAGTCTATAAACATAAGAATCCATCAATTGTTTTGCATAAGAAAGAGCTCTGTCCAGTTCTCTATCAGGGCTTCTGCAATATAAAACACATGCAGAGGGGCTGGGGATTTAGCTCAGTGGTTACAGTGCTTGCCTTGCAAGCACAAGGTCCTGAGTTTGGTCCCCGGCACCAAAACAAACAAACAAACAAACAAACAAACAAACAAACAAACAAACAAACAAACAAACAAACAAACAAACAAACAAACAAACAAACAAACAAACAAACAAACAAACAAACAAACAAACAAACAAACAAAAAACCACATGCAGAAATGAGTCACTTCACAAGGAGAAAAATAGAAAAAGACCTTTGAACATACTAAAAATGTGTCTTCTCCCCCTAGTGCCTGGTGACCTGTCAGGAATCAGCCTGTAAGCAAAGCAGAGTCAGGCACCTTCCTGTGTCTTTCCGTTGTCTCGTGTTGTGCTGTGTACCTTGGTGAAGACACCTGCGCCATCATGGTTTTCATTTCGGGAAGACCTTCTGCTACTGCTGTTATAGTTCCCAATTAAAAATTTAGAGATTATCTGCGATGACAAGTAACGGGTTGAAAGAGGCGAAGATTAGTGAATGTTTCCATCAAATTTGTTTGAAGGATTATGATCATAGGAAATATCTGTTGGTCTTTGTCCCCAGTTCCTGACAGGGAGCGTCTAAAACTTGAATGTCCTGACTGATAGGGGTGGAAGATTTTTTGTTATTTGCAACTACGGCTGTGTTTACCACAATGAGGTAGTGAGGTAGGAGCCAGTGTGGCTTAAACTGGCTGGGAAGATGGGCGGGACCCGAGAGAGTGGCCTGGACCTGACGTCAGCCTGGAGTGCAAAATCCAAAGGCCCTCTTCTCACAGGATCGGGAAAACTCTCAGGAGAACTGAGATGGGATAAATAGAAACGAACCAGGAGCTTGCTCTCTTTCTCTTTTGCCCCCTTGCCCTCTAACTCCATATTCTACCTTTAGCTCTCTCCCTAGCCACGCCCCCTCCTTTCCCTTGGGCTCTCTAACTGCATGGCAGCAGGGCCGGTTATTTCATTCATGTGGTGGAGCCATTTCCTTTTCTTTTGTTACTTAAATAAACTTTCTTATAGGCCCTCAATTCACCCATTCAATTTTTTTGCTTGCAGTGAATAAGAACCTGGAAACCCGCCCCCCACAATCTGGTACCAGTAGTGTTTGTTGGGCCCTTAGAGAGCTTTGAATGGGGCTGGATACCAGAGGAAGGAACGACGTGATCAGAGGACAGGCGCGGCAGCCTCACCCCCTGATCTCCGAAGGGGAAAAAGAGGTGGAGATGAAGCTGAACCGCCAAGAATCGCCAATTTAATCAATGATGCTTGTGTGAAGACGGCTCCATAAAACGCCTGAAGAATGATGTTGAAAGAACTTCTAGGTCGGTGAACTTTTCTGGTTTCCAGAAGGTGGAGTGTTTAGAGAGGGCATAGCAGCCCCACACCATGGATACTCCAGCTGTGCCCTGTGCTTACCACCCTATGGCCCTTTGTCTCCATGTCTAGGTAAGTTCATCCCCTGAGTTCTGTGAGCCGATGAGTTTATACGGTCTAACAAATTATTGACACAGAGAGAAGCATTGTCAGGCTGTCAGAAATGTGGGCAGCCCTGACTTGTGCCCAGCATCTGGGGCAGGCAGCAGTGCTGTACGTTTAAGCCTTTAATGCCGAGGGGCCTGAACAAACTCTGGATGCTGAGAGTCAGAACTGAACTCATCTGTACAACATCCAGTTAATGACAAGAGTTGGAGAGTTGGCCGGTGTCAAGGAAAATCCCATAGATTAGATGTCAGAACTGTTGATGCTTAAAACACTTCATTCCCATACTATAAGGAAAATACTTCTCAGAAAAAAAAAAAAAAAAGATATCTCCAAACATTTTGATAAACTGTACATTTTTATTTTATATTAAGAGAAAGACTGAAGAGTTTTTGTGGAATTCAAATTAAGTCTGAGAAAGCATATTTCTAAAGTGATAAAATAATTTCCAATGTATTGTGCTCACTTAATCTCCCTGGGGACATTTGCTCCAGTTTTTGTAATCGCAACTCTTTCTCTCTGCGTCTGTTTCTGGTTTGTGTGTGTGTGTGTGTGTGTGTGTGTGTTAAGTATTAGATGAGGAAGGGCTATTTATTTGTCACTTTTTTCCAAAAAGAGTGTCTTTCATAGGTAGAAAGACTGCTATGGTTACAAAATATTTATAATTTAATTAAAACAAAAAATACTCCTCTGAAGAATGATATAAGGCTTGCCTGTCTAGGAAGTAGGCATCATCTAAATGACATCTTGAAAAATGAATGACATTTTAGTCACGGGAACATTTTGGAATGAATGATAGAGATGAGAAAGCGCACAGGGAAATAACGAGTTGTGTGCACTTCTTTGAATTTGAATTCGTGGAGGAATAGCTATTGTGATAGCACAGGAGTCTCGGGCTGAGACTAGTGCGTCAGTTTTATGCCATACACAGGGGGAGTTTTGAGTGGAGTTCCAAGAACTTGGCACTAGGTTCTCGGAAAAATGGCAACTTGTGTAATTTTTATAAAGAGAGTAGACAAGCCTGGCTTAGATTTAAGGTGTCCTTCTTTCAATGGTAGAACAAAGAATGAAAGGCAAGAATTTGAAGAGAGAAGAGAGATGGTGCAGTATTAATCCACACAATTGATGAAGAGGATCCAAAGAAAAGGTGTCACAGTGGAGAAAGATGGGAGAAAGAGGATGTGAGCACGAGTTTAGAAGAATTCATCATTTATTCATTTACTTAAAATAGTTGTGCTAACTGTTGAATAAAAGATGTCCTTCTCTTGGCGAAAGCTGAGAAAGTGAAGACCCCGCATGGAAGTGTACATGGAAAGATTTCTTCCCTATTATAGCCCACAAACTGCAGCAAGAGTGGGCACAGGAAGAGGAACTGACCATCATACAACAGCTTGATTTGAAGGACCTCATGGGTCATACTGAAGAACTTATCGATTTATTTCCTGCATGGGTAGGATTTGACTTGAAATATTGCAGAAATCGACCATCAAGAAGCCAAGCACCGCTCAGAGAATTGGGGAACTCAGGTTTATGTAACGTTGACAGACCCAGGAGAGTTCACACTCCAAGACCCTGACCTTGAACAAAGCAATTTCAGGGTTGTGATATGATTTTACATCTTCCTGTTCTTGCTTGGTCCCCTTGTTCCCATACATGGACTGGTTCTAAAAGCTTCCGGTTGACTGGCCCTTAAAATTGTAGAGGCACACGTCTACATTTGCAGCAAGGAGCACATAGACAGTGGTTACAGAATGTAGGAAGAGTGGGTTGGATTACACTAGCTGGTGGCTGGGAAGAGGTTGGGTCGGTCGTCAAGCACTTCTAAGAGGTGGGGAAGGATTTTATAACCCTTTATCAGAACTCAGGGTCCTATGCCCTGGCATTTTCCTGTCTCAGAAACATTTTTTACATGAGTGATAAAAGGTCAAAAAGTCAAACAGAATGATGAGAGAGCCTAAGAATCAGCAACAGTGTGAAGTCACAACCATGGCCAGGGGGCTTGGGAAGGAGTGTTCTTTTGTTTTCTGTTTTTGCTTTGTTTTGCTTTTTCCAGAATGTAGAAGAGGTCAAAGCATGAAAGAAATGTGTGGAAAATAGTCTGTCCAGAGATGTCACAGAAAGCAGAGAAAAGAGAAGCAATATCCTGCCTTCTTCCTTTCTTTCGACTTTTAATCTTCTTCCAACTCATGGAAATGCCAAACTTTGCCAGAAACCAGAAAATACGAATATATATTTTTCCTCATAAACAAAGCAGCATTCACGGGCAGGGGTGCAACTCAGAGCAAACCAGCAATTGATTAGATAACATTAATCTTCCTTAACAATAAATCATCAACCCGGTTGTAATTACAAGAAACGATGCAAGAAATTAATCAATTGTGCTCACAGATTAAAAACTTGAAAAAGATGAATTTGGGAGGAGGAAATATATTTTCTAAAGAAAATACGTCTTCTTAAATAGAAGAATGTAAGTTCCATGATATCAAGAATTATTGTTCTAGTCAGTGCCTAAGACAGTGTCTCTCACATAATACATGCTATATAAATATTGTTGAAGACATAAATGGAGTAAAATGTTTTAGGCAGTACACAGAGCAATATTTGAAAGGTAGAACTCTCAGCAGTTTATCTGTGACTTAGGAATACAACTGAGATGAGAACATTAAGTTTTTATAATACAAATACCATTAGCATATAAAGTAGCATTAAGAGTGACCTTTGAATCAAAGGGTGTTGGGTTACCTTACATAGAAGCAAAAAGCATTGGTGTACCATTGCACTGTGAGGTGACTTCAGAGAACAATAGGACTGTTCCTCTCAGAACTGTGGGAAAAGTGATTCTGGACATGTTTACCATGAAGAAACGATAAATATGGGAGAGTATAGATATTTAACCTAATTTAAATATTGCACAATATATACATATATGAAAACATCACTTTACTCAATATCATACATTTTATGTTATTAAGTATATGTCAAAATAAATTTATATTTTTAAATTAAAAATGTAAAATTCTAGTAGTTTATGATGAAAAACAATGGCATTAGAAAAAATGTAAATAAAAATTAAGAACAAGCATAGGAAACTATCCTACTTATATATAAACCATTGTGCACGTCTGTATTTCTATTACATGAAAACATAAAAATTGTACATGAATACAGTGTTAAATGAATACAGTGAATACAGTGTTAAAAGCAGATTGAATGTATTTACTTAATTATCTGCTATTTCTTTAAGGTAGAAACATTCAAAATACTTTCCTCAATCACCCCACGCCCTACCCCCATGCTGGGGTTTGAACCCAGTGCCTGGACATGCTACATCTCTAGGCCTCGTCTAGCATTTTGAGAAATACAGCACACGATTGCTAGCTACAGTCATCCTACTGTAGAAAACCTTTGGGAACTTCTTATTCCTAACAAACTGTCACCTTCTCCCTCACTACCCTCCAGTGATGTTCTCCCCTCACCTTCTTTCTTTCTTCCTTGGAATGTCCATGCAGTTTTCCATAATCCCTCCACAATTTTACAATTTCACTAACAGTGTGCAAGTGTTTTCTTGTCCCCATATCCTCACCAACACTTGATATCTGTAGTCTTTTTCTAATCACCATTCTGGAGGAAGATGACATCTCCTTGTGATTTTGATTTGCCTTCCAACAGTGGCTACCGATATTGAGGGACATCATACATCTGTGGGACAGTCTTTTGAGAAAAGTCTTCTTTGGTATATTGGTATGTTTACCTAAGGAAGAATTTAAATTTATTTGAGGTTTGGGGACATAAGCTGTTTCTGAGCATGAGATGGTTTATTCAGATCTGTGTTTTATTATGATTTCTCTTGTAGCAGCATTGGACGTAAATTGCAGAGGCTGTATTATATTTCTTAAATTTATATAGGAGATTAGTTTGGAGGAAGAAAAAGGAAGAGGACGTGTCATCTGTGTATAGCAATTTTGTGGAAATTGTTACCCTAATTATATCCCTTGAAAAGTGGCAAACCTTGTCTTTCTGAATATTTTATGTTTAAATATTGAATCTACTTTGGTTAAAAAAGAGAATTATAAATATCTTAAACCTGGGCCATGAAACCTGACTGTAAAATGTCTTCCTAAATATTAGAAGGTATTTCATCTAACCATGGAGGTTAGTTTGTAAGGAGGAATTTTCTAATCTATTTATCTATCCTACTTCATCAGTTCAATTTGGAGACTTTATAAACCTGGGAAAATGTGAACTCAGGAAACCTTGGTTAGTAATCTGTACTAACATTTAACAAAGAGATGACTGGGTATGTGGAGTGAGGGTTAAATAAGGATGCTGGTAAATTCGTAGTGATGTAGTCACAAGACAGATGATTCTGCTGGAAGAGCTCTAATGTCTCTGGAAAATAAAACTAGAGTCATATGTCTAGAGAGAGGGAGATCAAGGAAGTTGAAGAACACTGTGAAGGCTTAAAATTATCATGCTCACAGAAGCGAATTTTCTTCTTGATTTGTAGAATGTCCAGGAAACATCAGATTATGCGCTGGAATCCACATGGTTTTGCCATGGATAAGCCTCGTGCAAAATCATATGTTTAAAATAATCACTTATATACATAGCAATGACATTAAATCAAGGATGGACTTGAAAAGGAGAAGCAAAAATGGATATAAAGCTGAAAGTGTTTACAAAACAGTGTAGTCTAGTCTTTACAGTAAGAGTAATGAGGGTACATGGCAGTGTACCCATAATGTACAGATTATGAGAAAGTGACAAGAGGGTTTGAAAAAAAGAGAGAGAGATGGGTATCTGAGAAGAGAGAAATCAAAAAATCTAACCTTTTCAAGTGACTTACTGAAATACAACTTATGATGCCAATCAAGATAGGGAGCATGAAGGGAGAAAGTTCTGATATGGGTAAGAGTTTTAGATGATTATATTCAAGATCTTAATAAATTCATGGAAAAAAGATTAAGTATCACAGAAATGAGTGCTGGATTAAAATATATATTTGGAAATGATAAGCACATAGGGCTCTCACGAAATTTTAAGAACAGTTACAGGCAGCAAAGAAAATGTACAGTGGAATAAAATTGTCAAGGAAAATTTCATAGGTCAATGTTCATTGAAAACATCAAAGATAAAAAGTGAGTCAGACAGAAAAGGAGGAATAGAATATTCAAAAGTACTGATAAAAACACATGCAAAAACTGAATAAGAGGATAATAGCAATACTTTGGAGGATTCGGACATGGTAATGGATAACGAACAGAATACAGTAAAATCCTGAATTTTGAGTAACTGGTTTTCCAAGTGTTCCACAAGATGAGCGAACATCTCGACTAAATTTTAACTAGGTAAATGAACTGCGTTCTGCAACACAAGTCGTAAATGACGCTTAATGGCACATGATCACAACTGAGCCAATAGTTCTTTCACTCTCTCGCTGCAGGATCTTGGGCGATCGTCTCCCAGCAGCGAGAGGTTATGGAGGAGATCTCGTCCGCACAGGAAGATGACAAAAAGGCAGAGGAAGCCTCACTTCGATTAAGACTAGAGAGATGTGTACAATGTGGAAAATGGTGCAAAATTTTATAGAAAACACCACCTGAGTAAGGCTGTAGCAGTGTGAGTGATGAATCTGTCTAACAACACACTGTCACATTTCCACAAAATCCTCAATGGGTCGCAAAAGCAAGTGTCATTGGATAGCTTCCTTGTTAAAGTTGCAGGAAAAGAAAGGACTCCATTGAGCCAATAGATAGCACGGATCGCCTCAGTGATAGTGAATGTCATCCTACACAATAACCCTCCTCTCTCTTGTCTACCTCACACCAGCCATGAACGTTTCCAAAGGTAAGTGTAGGTTAATTTATTTTTCTTTGTATTTTGTATTTTCTTTGTTATTTTATATTACATTAGCGCATTGTAATCATTTTATAGGAATATTTTTGGGTTGTGGAATGAATCATCTGAGTTTCTATTATTTCTCATGGGGAAATTCATTTTGATATACAAGTGCTTTGGATTACAAGCGCGTTTTCTGAACAAATTATGCTCACGAACTGAGGTTTTACTGTAGTTGGTTTCTTAGTAAGCTCAGTTTCCAAGAATCTATTAAGGTCATGTTTAGCTTTTCTAAAACCAAACCCAATGGAAGCAAATGAGAAGAAAAAATAAATAAATAAATAAATAAACCAAATTATTTTTAAAGAAAAATAATTACATTCTGCGTTTGAAAACAGGTAAGAGGGACCATACACAAACACAGGTAGTTGTTTGTTTAGTCATTCTCTATTTAAATATTTACATTATATTTTGTTAACAATTTTTTTTTATTATGTGATCTAATAGCATCGAGAAACATGAGTTGGGGTTATTCAGATAAAATAGCTGTGTGCCCTTGGTTACTTTACGGAATCTTACAGATTGGCGTTTCTTCCAGTGTGAAATGATAGTCACCCATTCCTGCTCTGACTCAACCAATTGTCTCAAGTTGCAGGAGAACCCAGAATCAAGTGTCAAATTCATGTCAAGTGTCATGGAATCAGCACGGGTTTGATTTTTTTCCACTACATTTTAACATAACCTTTTAATTTTTTGACATTAAGAGACAAACTCAAAAATATTTTCAAGTTTACCAGTAATTCTCAAATACCATTAAAATGATAAAGCAAATAAGAAATTTGGAAGGTACTGGAATGGGTTGTTTCTTTTAACTGTTCTTGTGAATTTCTCACAGCCCCCTACACCCTGTTACGATGTTAATTTACATTGTGGACTTGACAGTTTTCCCTGGACTGTGATAGTCATCCACATAATCAAACCCAAAACATGACAATTCTGTTTCTAGAATCTACTTTTCAAAGAGTAGTAGATTAATGACTTTTTTCTACAAGAAATAAAAAAGTTTATCACTGAAGTGAAAAGATTTGGAAGAAGTAAGCCACACCAACACAGAAGAGAGATCAATTCTTCAGGTGTTTACAGCCAGCACATCTCCCACCATGAACACTGACTATAACTATTATAAACATGACCAAAATATAAAGACAGGGGTTATTATTTTTAAGCTAGGTTTTTTTTTCCCTTTGGAAAGTGTAGGCAATACATTTAACATTAAAGAATTAGATTGCAAACTGAATTTGAGTTTTGTGAAATAAACAATAGCCCTTATTCACCTTTGTCTATAAAATCCAATTGCTAAGAGTATCAGCAACATGAAGAATAAGTTAGCAGAGAAGTGGAAATAAAATTGCCCTGGCTAATGGTTTGTGAAGGCAGCAAATGTGGGGGCTCATCTGAACCTTAGCTGTGTCAATGACTTAGATGAAGAGCTAACAAGCCACCTTTCAAATGCTGCCAATGGCATTAGTGGGCTAAGCACAGGAAATAGGACTCCAGATGCTGCTGACTCAAGGACTTTGCCAAGATTCGATCAGAAGGACACACTTGGCAATTGGAATTGAGCATGGGTAAGTGAAATTTGCATAATAAAATTTAAATATTAATTGTGTCCTTGCAGTGAAAAGCAAATAATTCAAACAAAAGATATTAGCATAATTAAATTGGCTATTCATTCAAACTTTTTTTTAAAAGATGGATTGACAAAATAACTGAAAAGACACAATCTTAACACATGGTGTCATGCATATATTACATTTTTTACCAAGAGTGTTAATTTCTGTTTGGATTAATTACATATGGACTAAATATTTCAGCTAATAATTAGCTAATAATAGACATTTTTACAATATTTAGAAAAGCTGAAAATCATGGAGTACAAAGATGTTGCCTCAACCCTACCTTAAATTAGGTGTTTGATTTGGGACAATCTGTTTAACCTTTTGTTTTGGTCATTTGTTTTCTCATCTGTATAATGGAGGATTATAAAATATGTTTAATAAATCACTGTAGAGATAAATGTCTCTCTCCCTTCCTCTCTGTCTCTCTGTCTCTCTCTAATCCAGAGAACTCACTGTGTGACCCCGGCCAGGCTGACCTCAAACTCATGCTGTTCTTCCTGCCTGCGCTTCCCAAGTGTTAGGGTCACAGGGATTGGCCACCATCCCCAGCTAAGTTTCTCTGTTTATTGAGGCAAAATTCCTTATTTAGGAAAGGCGATTTACTTGAGTTTTATGCCAGAATGTCATTAAAAGACTACTGGTTTGAGTTTAAAAACCAACCATTTAAATTAGGCATGCTGAGGGATTGACTTCATGAGCTTGGGCAATGACTAACTACTGATGCAATCAGACCACTCGACTAGTGCTCTGTGATTCCTAGTCCTCTAACAAGGAAAGTAATGCATCACCCCACGCATGCACCTTGTCATGCAAAAGACCTTCTTCAAAGAGGAAGCGTCAATACTCAAAGAAAGCGTTCAGTATCAAACTTCATGAATTTCATTTCTCCATATCCAGCTACCACGGTAGATTACGAAAGTAGCATTCATTACCTTTGAGATGCTATAAAAATCCCTTACAAATATAATTTTACTTTCTCCCAACATGCTACTATATGGGAAAATTGCCATTTTCCTGGAGTTGCAGGGCGCTCCTGTTCCCCAGCGTTTCAGGAGGTTGGCTCAGCTTTCTGTACCAGACAGCGTAGTAGTTTGCTGTAGGTTTGTTCATAAGGAAAATCCTCAGAAACATAGCCAGGACAGTAAACATAGCGTGAAAAGGTGCCATTGCTGTCTCCTGGGGCTCGGGCTTTCTCACCTCGATGCACCTGTCTGCGAGTCACACTCTGCAGAGCCCCGTCCTCGCTCCCAAGGGAGCGTCCCAGGAAGGCTTCAGAAAACACACACATCGGATTCCAAGTTGTGGACTGAGTGATCCCCGTCACCTCTGCGGCTGCTAGGGAGGGTGTGTCCCTGAGCGCCGTAGTCCAAAGGAAAGGAAAAGAACAGAGAAATGGGGCGGGAGAGTTTCACTTTCTTCCTTCCTCACCTCAGTACAGACAGTTCTCCTCTTTTCCTGGTTTTGTCTCTGAGCTGCGCTCTGCAGATGTCGTCCAGGGAGCCCTGCGGGGTCACCTGTCTCCATCGGAAAACTTAGATTTTGTGTCCCAGCCAGCCAGAGGTCATTCACACCGGAGCGCCCCGAGGGACACTAGTTGAGGCACATGCATCAAAAACGCGATTAAATGTTATACAGAGACAGAGATGTTAGATTTATTGAAACATGAAAAAATGGTGTCTAAGCAGGTACAGACATAACTTTAAATATCCATTTATAATAACTCAGATCTAAGTGAGAACTGTAAGAGTGTGTGAATCTGAGGTCCATACCCTTGAGAGTGATGGTCTTTTTGCCTCCTAATTCAGAACATGTGCAGAGTACTTGAATAAACTCTTTTGAAGCTATTTATTTATACTGTAACAGAGGGCCTCTCTCTCTCTCTCTCTCTCTCTCTCTCTCTCTCTCTCTCTCCCCACTCTTCTGCTTCCTCCCCTCTTCTCTCCTCCTCTTCTCTTCCCTTCCTTGCCTTTCTTTGGTACTGGAGATTGAACCCCCGACCTTTTTACTGAGGAGGAGCCAGCAGGCCAGGCTTGGGAGAGACCATTTATTTATTGTTACCTCCCAACAACAAGTAAAGACCTAGGAAAGACACAGTGGGTGCTTTCAAACTGTTGCCAGTTCAGTGAGTTCTCAAATCCTTTGGTTCCTATTTATATCCTGCAAAAGGGATCAAAATATAAAATGAATCAAAGTACAAAATGAATGTTTAAGTTTAAAAAAATTATTACAGTAAAAGACACATGGTCATTAAACTCTCTCAATATACTCCTCGCTTTGGACACGTGTTTCAGGCTTGCCTGAAGCAGATCTGGAGCTCCTCTTTTGTGTCTTTAAGAGATGTGATGCAGAATACAACAGGTGCTGCTGCTGAATGCCGTCTAACGGAAAAGCAGGTTAGTAAAAATATCGTGGTGTCTTCACCCTCCCGATTCATCAGATCTCCAACTGTGTGTGACTGGTGGCTCTTCCCCAAAGTTAAAAAGACCCAGAAAGTTAAATATTTTGAGTTGAGTCAGGACATAGAGACAGCCAGGACAGTGTGCAGGAGACACTCGTGAAAAAGGACTTCCAGAGAATAACAAAGGCCTCAGAGAATAACAAAAGTGCTGGGATAAGTGTGTCTAAAGTGAGGGGGAATTAGGAGCAATGTGTCTGTTACTGTCATATATTTTTCAATTCAAACGCTCCCTGTACTTCTACCACACTGCTTATGCTGTATCCTACAACAAGCATTAGCAGAATTGGTGACTCTCCCAATACTTAAGAGTTGTGACTGTAGACATATAGAGAGAGACTCTATATAAGAAAACAGATACCTCTTATCACTCTCTTTAGAAAGTAGCAAATACAGAACACAATATGTCAGTGACCAGGGATAACTTTGAAGTACAGGGAACCCCTTGGAGTGTGCTCCAGGAGTTCTCCCCCCTCGGTTCTGGCACAGGAGTCCAGTGGCACGGCTGCGGGAAGCGGTTCCTCCTTTCACCATAAACCTGAATTTCTAGGGCATGGTTCAGAGAAACTCGTGTTCACATTCGTATTTTGTGCAATACTGTTCATGCTGTAAGGCAAATAGTAAACAGTGTTTGTTTGTGAGTGTTAGTAAATATTTTTAAGACACTTTGCTCATGCACAGCACAACAATATAGCAACTGTTCTTTTAAGCAGAGCCCACAGTCTCTAGTGTGGTTGGCAAGGATGCCACGGACCAGGGCTGGTGTCTACACGTGAGGTTACTGGTTTCTATTGTTTTTTCATAATTTGCCTAAAATGGCTTCTCAGCTGTGCCTTGTTTATAAAATAAATTTTCCCGTTGAGACCAATTGAAACTTTTTTTCACAACTGAAAATGTGTATATGTTTATAGAAACTAGGTATCTGTATTCATGAGAAAATATTTTGTGCACATGAAAATCCTTTCCTTCCCCCATTTTCTTTTATGCTAGTAAGTAAGAATGGGCTCCATTTTATTTTCCTTCCTAAGAATGGTCAGTGGTCTGAAATAATAATTTTCCAGTTTTACTGCAGGAGAAATATGTGTGAAAATGATTAAATTATCAAGAAAAATGTTCTAGTTTCATTTAACCCCTAAATATAACGAGATACATCCTGTAACTTGAAGAAGTAGAGACAAGTACTTTCCCTCGGTACTGCATGAAGGAAATGGCTTATGGAATGGACAACTATTGGATTCTAATACTCAAAATTACCTTAGTGTATTTTAGGAGTTCTGGGTCTATATATTTAACACCCACTTTTCCAACTCATTCTATTCAATTTAAGGGGCAGCAATGGTCAAGGAGACTTATCGAAGCAACAGGCTGCCATAATTGCTCCTTAGTCTTCATGTCCCCTGGTGCACTGCTGATCAGGGACCCTGGCAGCCTGGACCAGGGAAAATAGTTTACAATCTTTTGGACTGTTTTGTTTTCTACTTATGTCCTCACTAGCCAAAGAAAGGGCAGGCATAATGTCTAGTTAAGGGTGACCTGTGAAACAGAGGTCCCTTACTTGTGACTCAAGCTGTAGCCCATATACTGTAACTTCTTCCATTGTTGTCCCCACAATGTAATCATTCATTTATTTATTTTTCTTTATCTTCCTGACCTAATGGCTCCTGCAATATTGAAATAAAATTCCAGGAATTTGCTCCATTCCGTTTCTATAAACAAAATTAGTCTATGAGATGTAACTAGATGTAGAGTTCCATTCAAATTTGACAAATAATACATAGTTTTTGAGATGTTTTCAAATATTACTGGATTTGTGGAAACCTCATTTGTGATAGTTACCTATCGTACTACTTTACCAAGTAAATTTTCTTTATTTTAATACATGTTAAACTTTTTCCTCATCAATGCAGTACATACTTTTAATTGTCCATAAAAATCAAACCATTTGTCTAAGATTCTACAAATTCTAAGATTCTTAAATAACCTTTTTAAATAAAAAGATGATTGTTTAAACAGAAAAATCACAGTAAGATTTCCTAAGACGATTATTCAAATATTGGCCAAACTTTTCATTTCGGGTAATGTGATATGTAAGAGGAAATTACTAGAACGCAAGCCAAAGACATCGACATTAATTTCAATTCTGTCATCAACAACCTTTTTCTTTCTCCATCTTTGATCTTTGACTCTGCAGGGAGACATGAGTTATGTGTCAGATGCTAAGATCTGTCACTCAGTGGTGGCACCTCAGCAATCATGACAAACAGTTCAGCAGAAGGGTGACAGCTTGGGCGAGGTCCCTAGTCATTCTGCGTCTGTGAGGCATAAAGGTCCCTCTGCCCGGAGCGGCTGTCCTGAGCACCTGTCCCTGGTCGTCCCTTCCTACCTGTGTACTTTGTGAACTGCGACAAAGGGAATGGGAATGAGGCAGCAAGAAGCAAAGGAAAACTGCTGTCAAAGTCTTTTCTTGCTGTTCTTTCTTACAAGAAGACACAGAGAAATCTGTCATTTTGTAACGTGAAGACTCCTTGTTGTGCCTATTGATGTGACACTGTTAGTCTGTTATGAGGCAGGGCCCCGGCCCCAGTTCTCGTGAAACATGAAGAGCCCTCACTAATTCACCGTGCAGCAGTCTCGCCAGACCGCTAGTGCTGTCGGCAGCCGTGCAGAAGATGACAGCGGAGAAGGAGGCTTTCATTCAAAGCAAGCCAGACCGTCACGAAGGCTGCAAGCAGATTCTGACACTTTGAAGACTGTAAGACATTTCCGGACTTTCTTTGTTTGTGGAATTAGGGCTTGAATTCAGGACCTTCACACTGAGCTACATCCCCAACACTTTATCTTTTTGTTTTGAGACAGGCTGTTGTAAATCACTAAATTGCCTGGGCTGGACTCCAGCTTGTGTTCCTCCTGCCTCGGTCTCCCAGAGTGCTGGGATTATGGGCGACTGGGGCTAAGATTTTCTTGATCACACAGATAATCACAGGAAAGTCACTGAAACTTTATGAGAATTGGTTTCCACATCTGTGATGTGAAAAGCAACAATGCTCCGCCTAGCCTTATTATGAGGATTCAAGGGTTTAATGAGGTAGGATTTTCATCACAGGGTCTAGTCTTGTGTTAGTTCTATCTTACTTCATGTCTATAATATGTATGAATGGCTAATGTCTTTTGGAAAATAGGCAGGAAACCCATGGCACAAAATTTGTCATTCCAAAGAGAAATAAACAGGAGTAATAGAAAAGGAAGTAGAAAGACTGGACTTTAGTGGCAGTCTGGCCTCAAATGGACATCTGGATCAGGTGTCCTATTTGTTACAAAGTCCCTAGTCCATTAAAAGAAATTCTGGATGTTAAATTTACTGTTCTTGTCAGGGCAGTATTTTTTTATAAGAATTCGAAGTAAGAAATGTAAATGACCTAAGAATGCCTAGTACATGTTACTCTGTTAGAGCTTCAGTGTGTTATTTTTAATATATATATAGAGAGAATTTGGAAAGGAAAATTACTTCAAGCTGCAGGGGGTGGTGAAACTGTCTTGGCAGAAGCAAGACAAACTGAGTCCTGGAGGACTTTAAGAGTTTTGGTGGAGTGCAGGTAGAAAAATTTTCATTACTGTTTCTCAGAGAAATTGAGATAATAGATTATATAGAAAGAAAACTGAATTGGCTTGTGTTCTTCTAGACCCTGAAAAGTCCTAGAGCCTGCAGTCTGTCCACTGGAGACTCCAGGCTCAGAACTGCAGCTCTATTCCAAGAGCGAAGGCCTAGGAATCAGGAAAGCCAATGCTATAAGTTCTCGTCCAAAAACCATTTCTTTAAGGCCAAAAAAGAGCCAATTATTTAATTAAAGTACAAAAGCCATTAAAGCTAAGTGTCCCAGATGAAGGCAGTCAGGCCATCCCTCTCCCTGAGGCTTTCTGTGCTATTCAGGTCTTCAGGTGACTGACTCCACCAGGCCCCCCCACATTAGACAGGACAATCTGCTAGGTGTGGTCAATATATCCACATGTTAACGGCAGCCCAGAATGACCTTCTCAGACACACTCAGATAATGTTTGACCAACGTCCACACATCTTGCGATCCAGTCCATTTGCCACTTGAAATTAACCATCGTATATTGAAACCCTTGATTTATCACTGCTTCTTTTTTTTTTTTTTTTTTTTTTTGG
>QZML01000560.1:3683337-3703789 GCA_016801275.1 Hystrix brachyura
TTTGGCATGGTTCTGCTGGGATCAAGGATGTGACACTAAGATTAAGGGTATTAGGATTAAGGGTGGGAGTGTTATCGGATGGTTCCGATATTGCTGGGTTCTTTCCCTCCTCAAGCAAAGAATTGAATGAGGGAGACAAAAAGTAGTACTAAAGTTTTATTTAAAGTGTAGAGAAAGGAAGAAAAGGAAAGTTGAGCATATCAATTGATACAGGAAAATGGATACCGGGCCTATAAGGCACGGCAGGGTTACCACGAGACAGGCATGGTAGCAACAGTGCTGGGGACGCAGCCATCGTTTTCCGTGGGAGAGAAAGGAGAGCTCCTTCCCAGTGGCGCGGCAGAGGAAAAAAGAGAGGAGCTTGCTTCAGGTGTTGCTAGTATTTATCGAATGGAATTCCCATGGAATCTCGCGAGAACTTCCTGCAGTCCACGTGAGGGCTGGTGCTTGAAAATCACGCCTCAGGCTGATGTCACTTCCAGGCCACTCCCCCAGGTCACGTTCCCTTGCCAGCCAGGTTTAGCCACGCCCTAATCCTATTTCAGGAGTACTGCCCACCCTAAAGCCAGGTAGCCTGGATAAAATATAAAATACAGGAAGAAGCTGGTTAGTCCCCTTGCTTGCATCCCTTGCTTACCTTGCTGCCTTCTGCCTGTCTACCTGCCACCCTGCCTCGGACCCAGCTGATTGTGGACTGAAACCTCTACAAACTGGAGGCAAATAAACCTTTCTTCCCCTAATATTGGTTGTCTAATATTTTGTCCCAGCAACGAGAGAAAAGTAACTAAGACACAGCACAAAGCTGGGACCCAGTCTTCAACACAGGATCTTTAGGAGACTGCAGATCCTAACTACAGCAAGGTAACCCTGACAGGGTGAGGCTGAATCGAATGCACAGTGAGAATCAGATGTATTGGGGAAATTGGTAGAAAGTCATGAAAAATGAAAACCCAGGGAAAAAAAGGGAAGCACGGAAAATGAGAAATATCAGGAAAGAGGTATGCACACGAAACTCCCAGCATGGTATTGCAGGGGTCCCCAAACCCTGAGCCATAGACCCAGAGTTTTGATCTGTGGCCTGTTAGGAGCCAGGCCACTTAACAGCAGATAAGCAGCAGGCAGGCGAGGAGAGCATTCATCTGTATTTACAGCACTCTCATTGCTTGCATTAAGGCCTGAGCTCTGCTTCCTGTCAGGTCAGCAGCAGCCTTAGATTCTCCTGGGAATGTGAACCTTACTAAGACTGGTGTATAGAAGTGTTCCAGGATTAGTATTCCTGATGATCTTCTAATGCCTGATGACCTGAGGTGGGGCTGAGGCTGTGATGCTAGTGCTCGAGAATGTATTGATTACATATCCTAAACCCATACTAATAAAAAAGAAACTCAGTCACCCCTCCCTTTCACAAAACCACCCCTCTGCCAGAAACATTGGGGACTGCTGTGATATGGTACTTATAAAACTTGGGAGGGGTGATTTTCTTCAAGTCTGAGATGAGCCTGTAGAAACGAGAAGAGAATGCCCTTGGAATTTCTGTGCTGTGCTAAAGTAAAAAGAAATGGAGCTAATTTCAGATTCTTAAAATCAAATTAGGGTGTTTTCAATACATTGACCTATCTTTTTTAAAAAACAGATCCACCTCAAACACACTCTGCACCTTTCGAAGACCTATTCCACTATGTGGGAAGAAGGTTGCTTACGTGATTAGCATGTACTCAGTCACTCTGATCCATTTTTAACAGCCCTTGAAATAGGGAGGGGAGAGGGACAGGAGGGAGGGGAATGGGATAAGAAATAGTTATGACGTGCTATGTGCGCATACCAACTTCTAACAATGAATGTCATCATTTTGTACTACAAACATATATTAATAAAAATTGTTTTAAAAATTTAAGAAATAATAATAAAAAGAAATTTTGTCTCTTATTTTAAAGCTTTCCCTTTTACAATTAGTAAACTTAATTTCCAGCAATTTATAGTTAATTGTGGAGTCAACTTGAACAGATTAAGAAACGCCTAGTGGATCAGGGGAGCACAGCCCTTGGTGTGTCTGGATGATGGCCTTGTAAACTGCAGGCTAGGAGGGAGGCCCCACCCCGGATGTGGTTGGCACCAACCAATAGGCTCACAGCCTGGATGGAGTAAAAAGGGAAAGAAGAAGAAAGTCCCCCTTTTGCTGTTTCAGAAGGGCTCCAGTCTACACCATCGCCTTTGGACGTTCATCTCTAGTTCCTTTGGCTTACCAGCACAGACTCGTTAGCCTTCTAGCACTGACCCTTCAGCTCTTCCACAGCGACTTCTCCCGGACTCTGCAGTCAGCTCCAGTTTTTCAGTTTGTGACTGGATCCTCTGGCTGCCCGGCACACACATGGTTGTTTTGCGTTCTTCCACCTCTGACTTTGCAGGCAGTCACTGTGATCCTACTTTGTAAAATCTTTGTCTATGGTCTATTAAAACTTCTCCTTTAGTGAATGCTAACTGGTACAATCCTTACCGAAGTCTTTGGTCTGTAAAGACAACGTCTGAGTTAGTTTATAGGCAAGAGTACAGAAACCAAACTTTACCTTTCCTCTAACTATGCGTCACTCCACTTTGAACTATTTTGTTTTTTCATTTTTGATACTGAGGATTGAACACAGGGCCTTCACATTCAGCTACTCCCCCACTTTTTTTAGACAAGTGCCCACCCTCGGTTCCAACTTGCCATTAGATCACCAGAGTCCTGGGGTTGGAGGCACACATCACCATGCCCAGCTTACTTTGGGTTATTGATGTCACAGTGTACAACTATATTGATGCATAGTGTATGTATCCACTGAATAAATTTATAATTATTTTTGCCTCTTTTGTTTTTTGAATCCCATAAATAAAAATTGTAACTACCAGCCAAAATTATAATACTGTAGGCTTTAATATTTGTTCATATTTTTAATTTCATTATAGACGTTTATTTATTGTTTGTTTGGTTGGTTTGTTTTTTGAGGCAGGGTCTCGCTATGTAGTTCAGGCTGACCTTAAACTCACTATGTAGCCCAGGCTGGACTCAAACTCGAGGCTATCCTCATACCTCAGCCTCCCAAGTGCTGGGATTACAGACGTATACCATCACACCCAGCCAGACTTTTATTTTCTTATGGTTTGAGGTCAGTATCCAGTACCATTTCATTTTTTACTATAAATATGTAAAGTTTATTGTGTTTGAATTGGTTTGGTCAAGTCATTTAAAAGAATAGCACCTATTCCATGTAGATTTTCTTGGACCTAATTAGGCTGCATAAGGGATCCATGACACACAAAAGTCAAATATCTTGGGTTGAGTAATAAATTCTTATTACTAACAATATGTAAACTTGGGACAGGTGAAATTTATCTAACATCAGAAGGTAGACCATATTTTCATTAATTCCTCAGTTAATTAGACTTTTATTGAGCAACTTCTCTAGGTCCAGCAATGTGAATTATGCTTCCCAAAATCAGGTACTTTCAACATCCATTTCAATACTCATTTTACCTCTTTTTTTGTGTTATTTTTGGAGTGGCAGGACATCCTGATAACCTCAAGTCATATCACATAGCAACTTCATGAATGCTTCATTCTTAAAGATTTTCTTAGCAGACATTCCTATCACCATGTACCTAAGCACCCAATACAAAGAAGCCCAGTATTCCGAGGCCGTCCTTGGATAACATGACCATCCTGCACTTGCTGGTTGGTTCTAAGTCAGAGGAAACTGGCCTAGACCATAAGGATTGCCACACTCTGGGTTCACGTTGCTGGGCAGAGCTCAGGTACGGTAGCCATCAAGGAATGTGCCCAGAAGCCTGAATCACTCCTCGGTGTTGCTTTGTATTTCAACTCATTTGCCACGGGCTGGCACTCTTAAAATTTCTCAGCAAAATTTCATTTGGTTCTAAGAATGCAAAAACATATCTGCTGATCAGAGTCCCTTCAGCATTTTTATAGGTCAGACCTACTGTTAAGGAACTCCAAATATATTTTTGTGGGAATGTCTTAGTTTCTCCATAAATGCTGAAAGGTTTAGTAGTCTAAATATTATAATATTCTTGACTGGCAGTTTGTTTATTGTATTAGCTTTGTGGTGCTATAAGAAAATACTTGACACAGGCTACTTATTAAATTAAAAGGGATTTATTTGGATAATGTTTGAGAGTTTTAAGTCCAAGACTGGGCAGCCTCAAGGGTTTTGGCCTCTGTGAAGGTGGCACATTATGCCAAGAACATGTAGAAGTGAATGCTCGCATCTCGATATGAGAAACAAAAAGAGAGCTGGTCAGAGTCCCAGGATCACTTTACAGAGCACGCTCGCCAGAACCTGTGGACTCCTAGCTGGGTCCATCTCTTAAGGATCCATAGCACCTCCAAATACCGCCAAGACTGTAACACATGGACCTTGGGGACACTATTAATATTCAAACCACAGTTTTTATGTGTGTTTTTCTTTATTATTTTCATCTTTCATTCAAATGACTTCTGGCCTGCAAAGTTTCTTCTGAGAAATGCACTGATAACTGTATGAGGATATATTGTATGTGATAAGACACTTTTCTCATGCTGCTTTCAAGTTTCTCTTTGCCTTTAACTTTTAGGAAGGTCATTTATGTGTCCTGGTGCAGGTCTCCTTGTATTCATCCTTTCTATAGTGCGCTGGGTTTCCTGTATTTGTGTATCTATATCTTTATTCAAATTGTGGGGTTTCTTGGCCATTATTGCTTTAAATAAATTCTCTGCCACTTTCTTTCTCTGTTCTTCCAGATTCCCTAGTTGTGCACATTGGCACAATCACTGGCGTCCCTTAGGCTCTTTACAGTCCTCCCTTTTTTCCTTCACACTTGATATCCTCAAACGATCTGTATTTCAGTTCCCTGTTTCTTTTTTCTGTCCAAATCCGTTGCTAAACACCTCAAGTATTTATTTTAAATCTCTAAAATTAATGTTTGGTTTTTTAAAATAATCTATTTCCTCTCTGTATACTCATTTTGTTCATGCACCACTCTCTGGATTTCTTTTAGTGCTTTTTGCTTCCCTTTAGCTCTTTGAATGTTTTTAAAACAGTTGCTTTAAAATCTTTGTCTAGCTGGGGATTTAACTCAGTGGTTCGAGTGTTTGCCTTGCAAGCACAAGGCCCTGAGTTTGATCCCCAGCACCCCCCCAAAAAATACAAAAATAAATTTTTCTAGTACGTCTAATTCCTATGTTTCTCTACATTTCATTTGGAGAAATTTATTTTCCTTTTTTGAATGGATTCTTTTCTATTTAATTGTGTACTTTCTTATTGTTTGATGAAAATTGGGTATTTGGAAAAACAGTCACATTTGCGGGTCTTGGCAGATTAGCTCTATCCAGGGGAAGAGCTCCAGTAATTGTCCAGTATGAATATTTAAATTATTTCAAACCTTTATGGGCAGTCACAGATCTTTCATGAGCCCGTGTGTATGGTATTTTACCATTTTACCAATATACACAGAAGTGTTTTATTTCTTATTTTACCCAAGAATTTCTCCCCTGTTTCTTCTTAAGGCCTTGACTGCTCTATATATCCCCCTTTCCATGATCTCTTGCTCTCAATATCCATTCATCTCCAATCCTTTTGCACTGTTTACATGCCATAGCACCTCCAGCAGCTTTCTTTTTTTAGGGGGGAAGTGGGGTTTTGGGAATCAAACTCAGGGCCTTGTGCTTGCTAGACAAGCGCTCTAGCACTTGAGCTAAATCCCCAACCCCAGCAGCTTCCTTGCCTTTTACATGATATCAGAACTATGCTTCTATTCCAGTCTGTCTTCCATGTTACACAAGACAGAAACCAGACAAGCCAAACATTGCAAAGATGTTTCACACTAGTTCTTCCATTTTGATGGAGGAGCCAACAATTAGGCAGGTTCCTCCTGATTGCATCTAGCTGTGTTTCATTAGGGAGGAGGGAGGACCGGGGGAATAAAAGCATCACACATTTTCTTACTGTTCTGAGTGGGTGTTTTCTTTCTTTACTAACCTTTACTTGATAGCTGCAGATTCCTTAGCAGTTTCTAGTGCTCCTACAAAATTATTTCATCAGTCTGTGATCTATTTGATGTTTCTGTTTGGGAGCAAGAACCTAGCTTCCTATTCTGTCATATTGTTATTTTCACCTTCCCAGTGCAAATAACTTTTAAAAGTATATGGGTCTTGGGAGTGAAAGGCCATCCTTCAAACTGTCAATACTTTGAGTCAGATAGTAGTAGTTTCTGTTGGTGGTAGAGAACATGCCAAGTATTAAAAAAAAAAAAAAAACAACAACAACAACAAAAAAAAAACCTGAAGATGCAAACTCTCCTGAATCTAAAGGGAAAAAATAATTAAACATTTATATCTAACAGAATTTTAGAAAGAATAAATGGTCTGGGGGCATTAATACATGCCTGTAAGGGAAGCTGAAGCAAGACGATCATGAGTTCATGCCAGCCTGGGAAACTTAGCAGTTTTTTTGAGTCCCTGTTTAAAAATAAAACATAAAAATGTACTGGGGATATAATTTGGCACAAAGGCCCTGGGTTCAAAACACAATAATAGAAAAAAAAAAGACTGAAGGGTTGGAGTTGTAGCCATAGAAACAATATCCCACAAAAAGTTTAGACAAACCAACAGAAAAATTCTGATCCCCAATAAAAGTAAAAATAATGCTAATACTATTGCTGACATATTATGGTTTCGATCTAAAATGTCCACAATTGTCTCATGTTCACAGAAGACAGGGCCTGATTAGAAGGGGTGAGCCACTGTGGGCATGACTTGGAAGGGTATATTCTCATTCCTGCTCCTCCCTTCACCCTCCGCTTGTAGATCACCGTTTCATCCAATATGCTGTTCACCCATGCCATTTCTGCTTGGGGCCTGTCAACCATGGACTGAATCCCCTGAAACTGTGAGCCAAAGTGTGCCTCTCTTCTTTTAAGCTGTAAGGGTTGAGTGTTTTGTCACCAGTGATAGGAAAGTGACTAAGACAGATTTGGGTACCAGAGAAGTGGGGTAGTGTTTGGAACTATACCTGTCCATGTGGTTCAGAAACGTTTATAATGGGTTTGTTGGAGAAGTTTAGAAAGGTTTGGAGGTATGGGGTAAAGAAGCCTCAGGATGCTATATGCTAAGCTTGATGGGAAACTCTGGTCAGCGCTCAGAAGACCACAATGTTGAAAACAATGCAGACAGTAAAGGCAGGCCTCAGGAGGTTTCATTTGGGAATAAGAACTCCACTGGCCCTTGGACTAGAGGCTATTCATGTTACACTGTAGCAAAATGTGTGTCTGTCTTTTGCATCTCTCATGAGACTGGACTAGACTGAGATTAAGGGTGACAGGCTAATTAATCTGGAAGAAGACATTAAAAAGCAGTCCAATATTCTGGCTGTAGTATGGTTACTGTGGGTTGCTTTTAGCCATATTTATATTGGCAATCAGGAGCAAATATTACAGTCAAAAGATGCAAAAAAACATAGTTTTATCAATAAGGAAGTGCCTGCGGATCTGCACTAAAGGTGAGTTTGGTTGCTGAAAAGATCAGCATTTTTAAAAAGCTAAGTCTTTTGCCTCTGGACAATAGAAGAGATGACGTGAAAGCATCTTAGCAATCAGTAATAACCTTCTTATCACAGTCTCAGGGGTGCAGAACTATAAAGGTTTCATTTGAGAAGAGAGTCCCTGGGCACCCTGCTCAAGCAAGGCCACCTAGGGAACTGGTTCCCTGGGAGTAATTTTCTGGTGCTCAACCATTCAAACATACTCAGAAACCTCTGCATCCATGATCTCAGGGGCCCTGGTTACTTCTCCAGGTTGTGACAGACCTCAGTGTCATCCATGAGGTGTTGGTATTACAGGCATGCACAGTACAAGAATACAGGCATCAGGGAGGCTTCTGTCCAGATTTCAGAAAAAGGCATTGGAAGACAGTGATTGAAACTGTGATAGTGAAGCCAAAAGGGAAATGGAGACCTCTGGATATTGGAAACACCAGGAATGTGGATTGTCTACTGCGGAACACAATAGGCAATGAGTTCAAGAAAGAAACCATGAGGATTACAACCAACAGTGCCATAGAGGAGAAGCAATCCAAGCCCTTTGGAGTTTATATCTCACCAATACATGCCTGGGTGCTATTCTTGGAACCACTGACTTTAATGTTTGTATTGCTGGGTTTTGGTCTTATTTTGGTCCAATTTCTGTTTATTCCCCTATTCCTTGTTTTTGAATATTTACCCTGTATCATATTCTGTTGGAAGCATCAGACTTTTATTTTTATTGGGCTCCCAGTTAAGAGTTAGTTGCGTTTCATCTCAGGGGATAATTTGGGTTTGGACTTTACAGCAATGCCATAACTGTTAAGACTGGTTACTTTTAGAAATGAACTAAATGCATTTTGCAGAATGAGAGGTACATGAGCCTTCAGAGGATTATTAAAGGAATGTTATGCTTTAGAAAAACGTCCCCACAGTTTCACATTCAGATGTGGAATCTGATTAGAAGGGGCATGACATTGAGCTATAACATGGAAGGGTACATTCTCATCCAGAACTCCTCTCTGCTTCCTGGCCACCTCATCGTGAACAGCTTTCTTCCACTATGCCATTCTGCCACGCTGTTTCTTTCTTGAGCCAGCCAAGCATGGACTGAATCTACTGAAATTAGAAACTAGAATAAAGTTCCTTTAAATTGTAGGTGTTGACAAATTAATGGTGGTGCCATTTTGTCCCGGTCATGGCAAAGTGACTAATACATGGCATCCAATAAGAGGATTCTAGTCACTGAAAATCAAAGTGTAAATGACGTAGGCTTTCCTGGGAAACATTTTGCAAGAGAACATAGGGATTTTTTTTTGAACATAGGGGTTTTGATTATCCATTCATTAATGTATTTATTTATTCAATAAATATTTACTGAGCCCTGCTGTGAGTGAGGCCCTGAGCATAGCATGTGAAAATTAATGGTTCCTGTGCTGTCTTTGTGTATCTTTCTACTACATACATGAGAGATATATTTCAGCTAATCAGTTACACTCGAAATTATGCTGTTATGTATACAATGAAGGGAAAGTACAAAAAGCTGAGAAAGTATAAAACATGAAAGTATTTTCTACGTTGGGGGGGTCAAGAAAAGATTTCCTAGGAAAGTAATATTTGAGAAGACATCTAAAGGATTGACAATAATATAATAGAAGCTAGGAAGAGAATTTTGGATGAAAGTAGTAGTATGATCAAAATTCCTGAAATAGAGAATAAACGGAAGCCAAAAACACTGTGAGATTCTGCTTGGTTGGAGCACACTCCAGATAAGACCAAATCATTCAGGGTGCGATACTTCTGAATTCCAAACTCTTGTTATGGCATTTATCCTAAGGAAAATGAGTAAAGGGTTTTAAACTAGGGAAGAAGCTATGAGGATTTTTCTGAATTAATCATGATATATTTTTCTTTTCACTTGTAAAGCATTGACAATAGGTATTTGATTCAATGAAGATTGAATCTTGACAGTGAAAAGGCTACTGCCTCAGTCTAAATGAGACTTACTAGTTACCCAGGCTAAGATGAGAATAGTGGATATTTAAAAGGATGCAGACAGACTGGAGAGATTTGTACAAGGTAAGACAAAGACCTCGAGATGGAATGAAAAATGAACCTGTAGAAGGGAGATGACCAGTAGTTGCTGTGCTTTGCTTTGCATGACTGTAGGCGACCCTGATGTTAGTGTGTACATGAGACCCTGGACAGTACATGACTGGGAATAATGGGTTTTCATGTTTTGCTTTTGGGGAGTAGGAGTTGAAACAATATTCAGCACATTCCCTCTTCATTTTGAGTAACTAAGAGAACTACATGTTCCAGCACATTAGATTCTAGGAGCTGACTTCCAGCCAATACAGTGGTAGGAGGTGAAGCATCTCCATTTCTAGTGCCTGTAAAGCCCTAAGTGACCTGCCATTCATAAGTTTAATCACCCTCAGACCTTATGATGGCAGAGAGACACCTTGGAAGGAGACGAACTTCCCAAGACAGCCCTTGGAGAACAACTGCCCAATCTTTACCAAATTCCACCTCAGTTATGAATAGGCACGTAAAGTGTTACATGACAAGAGTCGTGTGAGTGTGCTTGCTGCTGTTTCACGAGCATAGAAGAGCTTTGAAAACGTTCTTGTCTTGTTTGCACAGAACATGCATCTACATGGAAAAATTAAGGAGAAATAATATTTGGGAGTAGTGAGAATGTTAATAATAATTAAAATTGTGAGTACAGATGGAGTCGTCTGCTAAGGCAGAATAAAAGTGAAAGGTGGAAAGTTGTATGTAATACTATTAAAAGATGAGGCAAGTAAGATAGGCTGTGAAAAATATGCCTTAGATGTAAATGCAATTGAATTTTTAGAATATATGCTATTACAAATGTATTTGGACAAAAGTAGATTGTAGTAGGAATGAAAATGACAAAATATAGACTGCAGATACATAGATGGATAGATAAATAGATGGATAGATAAATAGATAGATTCAACAAATTTTGACTTTAAAAGGGAATACAGAACATATTCTGTTTTTCATAAGAAAAATAGAGTATTAAATATTAAATATTTAAAGTGAATATAAAGAAGAATGAGTATATAACCAATATTTAAATGACCTTAGAAAATAGACACAATGATGTGCATGTGTACAAATTCCCTAAGTTGAATGTGATTATTATGGGTCACAAACACATGCTAATAAAAATGTTTAGAAATGGGAAAAAAAGAAGAAAATGTGGGAAGATTGATAGGATGAAAGTGTTCAAAATGAAGGGAAGTATGTTGAGGGAGATTCACTGCAATGTGTCCTTCACTGGTATTAATTTTATTTAATTTTTAAAAAGATGTAAACGACATGTGGAAACATTGTCCTTGGTTGGCTGAAATTCCACGGGATCGAGAAGAAAAGAGGAGAACGGTAAAAGTGTAAATCTGTCGGTAGGCTGGAAAGCAGAAGTGGAAGACATAGTCCCTCCCTTCTGTGATGTAGGAGGGACAGACATTTGCTGAGAGTAGGCAGGGTGAGAGACATCAATAAAGAGCCCAAAGTGAGAAATAATTTAAATAGAGACTGATAGTATGGAGAAGGAGTAAAAATATTGCATAATTTCACCCAGAAATTTCTTTCTAAAGAACTAAGGGAAATAATGAATGCACACAAAACTTCACCCACAATTATATCTCTACATAGTATAATATAGAATTGCAAAATTGAAAACCATCTAAATACTGAAGAAGGTTGACTCACTGAACTATAGCATATGTGTTGTATTATTACATATTCATTAAAATGTATGCCATGTTTTAGAATATAAGAAAATGTACTTACTAACTTCAGTGAGAGTTCAGTATTAAAATCATTTGTGTGTTTCCATGAAAAATGTAAGGCTGGAATAGAATCACTAAAATCTTAACTCTGAATTTAATCTTGGTGGTAAGATAACAACTATACCTTTTTCTATTACACACTCTCTATATGTCAAAATTTTACAATGCAATGTATAAAAGTCATAAAAACGACTTCATGAATTTTTTCTTTTAATTTTTAATTTTGATGTAATTTCAGACTTTCAGAAAGTAGCAAGAACATAGTATGAATTGTTTCCCTTATACTGTTCACTCAGGTTCTGCTATATAATAACCATTTATCCCATTTTTCCTTCATGTATGTATGTATGCATATTTTTTCTTAGCATGATTCCATCAGTTTCCAAAGGCTTTGTTTTCAGAAACTGTAATATATTTTGATACTCTTCAAACCTTTACTTATCATTCACTAACGATTCTTGACTCAGAACAATTATAGCTGCGATTGTGGCCAAATGATAATTTTCCTATTTCATTATTCCTTCTACATTTATTAACTGACCATCTTCTGTAAGGAGGAACTGCATTATCTTATGTATATATGTATACCTATATGTAAGTATATATATCAGTAGAGACCCATTGATCAGTAGAGACTTTATTGACACATTAACATTTGTTAGTATCATTATTAGTTGTGACTAGTTGGTTCCATGCTTGACCAATAAGAATCTCTTAAATTGGCTCCTTTGGCCTATCATTTTTATAGGTAACATTCCACTTTCTGGAACATGAATATATTCCGGACATATATGCTTCCAGACACAAACTGTAACCAGTCATTTCTTTAAAAAAAGGCATTGTTTCCTATTCAGGGAGAATGGTATTAAGAAAGTAAAAACTGGGTGCTACAACTGCTCTCTGATATAAAGAAGTTGTCACTTCTAGTCTTTCTAAGCTGAAGGAACTAGGAATTTTACCTACCTATCTATATATTATCTATCTGTCTGTCTATCTATCATCTATCTGCCTACCTTCAAAAACCCTGACCTCATACTGATACCTTCTACTCTAGCCCAACGCCTAGAACTCATTGTTCACTTTACCCATGTTCATATCACAAGCTCTCTTCTCTAGCAGAGTTTTGTTTTCTTTCTTCTCAACTTGGCAGAAAGACAATGAGGGCCTTGATTCTTGCTAAGTAATTTTTAGGTGCCTAAGCTTCAGCTCTTTCCTGCCCACTCCACTGGAGTCTAACTTGATTTAATATTGTACATGTTGGGAGTTCCTCAGGTAAAAGAAACATAGCTACCATTATTTCAAATGATAAGCACTACACACACACACACACACACACACACAAACATACACTTATACACATAGATACATAAATTTGGTGATTTAATGGAAAATTTCAGAATGGTACAAAAAAGCAGTTCTTTGAATTAGGCTTATACATGAAGAAAATTATTTCTATTAACTTTGGGCAAGATCAACAGCAAGTATGAACACAGATATCTCATGTTTGGTTGAAAGTTTCTTAGCTGCATTGAGCTGGTTGGGCTAAACTGTACCTAATTTAATTTATTTGTCAATATTTTTTCTCTCCTATTGGAATGATAAATGTTCAAGTATGAAGTTTGATCAAAGGTGTGATCAAAAATACACCAGTAAATGTTTAAACTTTAAAAAAATTATAGTAAAAGACACATTGCCATTAATCCCCTTCGCTTCAAACACACTTATACCATTTTCCTTGCCAATTTTTGAAGCACTTCTACAGATTTTCTTTCATCAGTGTCTTTATGAGATATAATAAAAATGTGGTGAATGTTGCTGCTGAGTGCTATCCAATGGAAAGATATGCTCATAAAAACATTACAATGTGTGCTCACCCACTTCATTCACCAGGTCTGGCCCTACGAGGCTTCTCACCTTTGGCTGAAGTCAAAATGATCATGCAGGATAAATGTGCTGAATCAATTCAGGACACCAAGACAGCCACAAAAAGGGACTCCAGAGACATTTCATAAAGTGAGAAAAATGATGGAATAAGCATGTTCGAGGTGAGGAGTATTTTAAGGGAGATAAACGACAATGTGTCTTTTACTGCAGTATTTTTTTATATACACATGCAATTTTTTTAGATTTTTTTTAAATTTATAATTTTGAAAGAAGTTTTCATTCACTATATTTTTCAAACATACTTTGTTTCTCAAAGTTTCAGCCTACATCTGTTCTTCTTTTTCTGACTTCTTTGCCAATGATATAATTTCCATCCCTAGAGCTCAGATTTCTTTCTGACAGTTGTCACATTGATACCCATTATTCAGACTCTACTTTGCAACAGGCCATCGATATCCTACTCTGTTCCTCTCCTCAGAATTTCCATAAGTTATCAGGCTCTTCATGGCCAAAGCTTAGCCCACTTTACTCTCAACTTCACATTGTCTGTCTCTGCAGTCTTCGTCCAACACAACCAGGCTAGCAAGGCGATTACGACCCTTTCCAATCTTCATCTTTGTGTCCAATCGATGAATATTTACTGTTAATTTTGCTTTGTGATATGTTCAGTCCTGTCCGTTTACCTCCCTCTCAGTGTTACAGTCTGACCTAAGAGTCTTTCTTTTGCTACAGAAACATCCTTTCTGTGCAGAATATCAATCTGTGCACCTATGCAATTCGCTTATCTGTAGATAAGGGTAGGTTTGGAAACATAAATATGCTTAAAATAAGCAACAATCCTAAACTTCATTCAGGATTAAGACTAGAAAACTGAACAGCATGACCACACACTATCTCACACCTACCATCTTTCCACGTGCAACCTGCAGTCCCCACCCCCACCCCCTTTATGATCCAGCAGCAGTGGTTGTCCCCATGATCCTGTCCCCAGAGGACTGCACCGTGTATGGTTCCTTCTGAACCTAATTAATCTAAATTTATAGTCCAGATCTCTGTTCAAATGCTGCTGTCAATTACTACCACTACCTCTGTACTCCGACCTTTATAGAATTTATCAGAGTTGTGATCTGATAATTGCATAGTAAATACTATGTTTGAAAATCATTGAAAGAAGAAGAAGAAAAAAAAAACTAGTGGGGACATGATCAAGCTGTCTTACTTCTCTAATTCTAGAGTCTAGGGAAATACTTCTCATATTAACTCACCACTCTACTATTTAATCAGCCTTTATAGGTTGGTGAGATTGAGACAATTACAGAGAAAAGCTTCCAAGCAGGAGCCAAAACGTAGGAAACAACGTCAGGGTAGGTATGTACACATGTCTTATTGTCTAGAGAATATATTTGAGTATGAAAGCTACATTGAAGGCAGAGTTGCAGGGAGGTTTTCTTTTGAATGAATGAGGAATTTTCCACGAAGGATTTATTTCAAAAAATGAGTACTAGCAAGGGAAATTGCCATAAATATTCACGTGCATTTGCCCTGCTTTTTGCTCTTTCCCTGCACCTCTTAGCCATCTTCTAGGCACACAATATAAAATCTGCTTCTTCCTAGTGACAGAAGAAATCCCATGATCTCTGTGTTCCAAAAAAACCATAAAGAACTCAGAGTTCTGTTTGATGATTTAGCATTTAAAAGTAATGTATTTCAATTTCACTTACAATTTTGTGAGATGTATTTTAGTTGTTTTTTGGTTTTTTTCTTTTGTTTGCTTTTTTTCTTGATTTAGTTTGTAACTTGAATAGCAACAAGGAAATGTCTACACTGATCCTGAGGGTCTTCTTTCCTGCTGCTGGCCTATGACCACACTCCTCTGTATTCCAACCCTCACCACAGTCCCATATCGTACCTTCCTTGACTTTGCCTTTATGGCTAGACGACCTCTTTCTAGTCTTCTCTCGTGTCAAACATGGTGCCTGATTCATAACAGATGTTCAGAAAGTATTCACGGAAAAGATGGACAAATTAACAAATGACTATAGTACGTCAGGTGGTTTTGGCTTCCTTTAATTGAAGGGGTAATTGGAGCTCAGTGACATGAAAGAGTAGAAAAGATAAAAGCCCTTTATAGGGTATATCAAACAATTCATTATAAGAATTTGGACTCACCTCCATATTGAATGGTGGGTATGAAACAGTAATATAGAACAAGGAAAAGGACATAAAATTGTCCTTGAAAAATAAACATTCAAATATCACTTTGCTATCTCCTATATTTGAGGCTACACACTCAAATTTCCTGAGCATATGTTCACTTGACTATGTAATGTATTGGAGGGGATAATATATACATCAGTGACTTATTTACATTGTCTCGGTCCAACAGGGGACGAAGTGGTATGGCATGGCATAACATACAAAGAAAAAGACTTCATTTTAATTATTTATTTCTGATGAATACTGGCCCTTTAACTAACTAAATTCATTACCAAATGTATACTGAATTAGGTTCTCTTTGAAAAGAACAACAGGAGTGAACAGTCCGATGTAACTGCTATGAGCATCAGATGAGAATTTGTTTAGTATTAACCTGAAATGGTCAAAGGCCTGATCCAGAAGGGTAATGGCTTCTTTACTTCAACTCATAAAATGGTAACAGTCTGAGCAGGGTTCATTTTACTGTATGAGCTTGTGGAATAAAACTCAGACTAATGTTCTATGGACATGAAATTCTAGTTCTGAATCAAAAAAAAAACACAAGACGTAATGCAAATCACTTAAATTCTCTTTCATCTTTGTCTATATCCATTTCGTTGAGTCATAAACCATTTTCCAGAAATGCACAGAACCTACATCATAATTTATTTAATCATAGGCAAACTTTTAAAGGCTGGCACATGAATCCAGAAAATGGTAATCATACCTGCAGCCAGTATAGGGCATTCTGCCACAAGACTATTTCATTATTCAACTTGGTGTCAGAAAGTCAAGCCCCAGAACCAATTTGGAAATTACTCTTAAGGGCTGCTGACACTGTAAACAAAATGACAAACTTTTCACACATATCTGTCCTAATGATTTTTAAACAAAACTTTTAAATGTAGATATGAGAATCAGCAGTTCCCATCACAAAGTGGCCCACATTATGAATGCACCATGCGGGTCTGCAAAAAGTACACAGAATAGAATATATCCTGCGGTAGCATGTCCAAAAATGAAGGTACTTCATATATATTCACACTTCTCCCACACTAACCCATAAGAGTGCATTGTAATTATTGCACACATATTAGAATTAAGAAAGCAAGGATAAGAATAGAACATTTGTTCCTTCTCCCCCTCAAAGCCATGCAACTTTTAACAACCAGGTAGCATACCTGAGATAAAAAAATCAATTTGCTTGCCTCGAACAGAATTGTACTGAAGGGTTGTGATGATATATGAATCATTTTGTTTTTCTATTTCCCAAATATATTGAATACAGCAACATTTTTCAATACAAATTGAAATAAAAATAGCATAAGAGGTTATCTACTTATTTCAAAATTCCTCTATAACTCAAAATATTTTTGAATTCCTGTTTATAGTTGCATTCAGAATCATCAATGTGCCTGCTTAAATAGATTGCTGTTATGAAGGAATTTGATTTTAGAAAGAGATGACATTTAGGAGTAAAAATGGAGGAAAAGATCAGTCACCGAAGATGATGAAAAGTATTTTGTAAGAAATGAAACATGACCATGAATTACTGACTTCCTGTTGGCTTGTGTTTCTGTTTCCCCTGCTGGTGTTCTGCCCCGAAAGCTCTGTTAAAAGGGATACTCAAAAATGTGTAAAGAAATGCATTTCTCAAAGTTACAGTTTGGAATGAAAAATATGTGTAATTCCTGAATTTTCTAGAGAGGTAAGAGAGAGGGTTTGTGCAACAAAAACACTTAGCTTTGTAGCCAAAATTCCCTGCATTTAAATCTTCACTCTTTCAGCTTCCATCACAGACTGTCATGGGACTCAGTGTCAATACGTGTAAATCACCCAACACAGAGCCTCATCTATAAAATGCGCAAAAATGTCAGATTTTTAAATGTGTGATTGCAAAGTTATGAAGGAAAGAAGAGCATGTTGTGCTTGAAATGTGACCCAGCTGCAAAAATAATGACAACATCCAGCCTTTACCCAAACTTTGGACTCATTTAATAATGCATTTGGCTAAAAAGTTACAACTTTGGTTCATTCCTAGGACAAACATAAGGTGCCTCTTTGGTAAACTTAGGTGTACAACGGACAAGGGTCTCAAAAGCATGATGAAGCTAAATGCATTGTGATTGCCTACAAGCAATCCTGTGGGAGTTCAGGAAAATTCACTTTTCATCGCATTCGTGAGAACCTTCGCTTAGCAAAGGACTCTGCTGAGATAATAATTTATTTATTTGGGGGGCTGTTTTAGGTATCCACTCTGAGAGTGGTGCTGTTGCATTAGAGATAAAGTTACATCCCATGAGACTTTCTGATGACAATAATATTGTCCAGGCAAGAGAGAGTAAATACCACCACCGCCTCTGAGCATGCAAGAAATATTCTTGGAGTGATGGTGTCATACTATAATTGCACTCTGACTGACTTAAATTATGGGATTAATATGCTATCTTTGATTTTAGCTTTAAGAGAAACATGCATTATAATACAAACACGAAAAGTAATTGAAACACAAGCACATTTTATTAATATTTTCTGTGGTAGAAAGAATAAAACCTGGCCTTTCCTGTTGTAATATGCAATTCAGCCAAATAAATATTTATTGAGATTCTGTCATGAGCCAAGGAAATGAGTTGAAAACAGAGAAGTTAAAGCTCTGCCTTAAAGAGAGTTAATAAATACTTAAACATATCAACTGACCGGAAGAGATTTGGGCTAACGGTGCAGGTTTAAGATCCTCAATATTTTAAACCAAATTCAATAGGAAAATTCCTTGTGGAGAAAAAGCAACCCTTTGACACCCTTGGAAGAAATGTAAATGGTAGCATCCGCTACCAAAAAAAAAAAAATGGTATGGAGGTTCCTCAATAAATTACAAATAGAAATACAGCAAATAATTTCTGAGTGTACATCAAAAGAAATCAAACAAGCGTGTCGATGAAACAGTAACACTCTTAAATTTATTGCAGCTTTTTAAAATAATATCCAAGGTTTGGAATCAAACTAAGTGCCCATCAATGGATGAATGGTTTAAAAATGTGGTACACAGACAAAACAGAGAACTATTCATTCTTGAAAAAGGAAATCTTGTCATTTGTGGCAAAAGGGATGAAACTGGCAGACATTTGAACTGAAACTAGGCACAGAAGGACAAAAATCACATGATCTGTTCTACATGGAGTGTAAAAGAGTCAGATTCATAGAAGCAAGGAGTATAATGATGGTAACCAGGTTGGGAAACGGTTGAAGGATATAAAATTTTGGAAAGATAGGGAAAATAGGTTCAAGTATACAAGATGTGGACTCAAGTTACATCAGTGCATTGCACACATGAAGATTGCTCCAAAGTAGATTTTTGTGTTCTCACCATAACCAATAAATATGTGAAGCAATGCAGATGATAATTAGTTTGATTAAGACACCATGGAATATGTACATATTTTAAAATGCATTGTATACCATAAATATATAAAATTACATATCAATTGGTAATAATTTTAATAAAGTATGAAAATGAGGGAAATGTCCAAGGTAAGTATGACCTGAGAAGAGAAAGAATGCAATCCAAAACTTGACGAAAACCAGCGTTTAGGGGAAAATAGACGTACAGAAGCCTATGAAAGAGGCTGAGAAGAAATGGTGATTTGACATGTTATTTACAGTAAAAGCAATTCTTGAAATCCACTCCACTTATTTAATTTAGCTCAGAAAATAACTCGAAACCCAAGTAGGTTAAGTGATTTACACTGTTCAGTTACTAGAAATTGGGGATGAGATTAAACTTTACTATCTGTGGATTGCTAGTCTGGTCTGTATTTATGCTTCATTGTATGAGTTCTCAGCTCCTTTACCTGTCAGCCGAAAGACAGCACACTTATACCAATGAGTTAGGTATTCTAGTATTGTGAGTTCGCTTTAATAACTATTTATCATGCTTCAGTTCAGCAAAAAGAATGGTCAAATTATTCCTCCTAAGTTTTGCCCACTGTTACAAAAGCATTGTAACTTTTCTCTGATACTGAACACTGTCCTCCAATCGTGTTGTTGCCTCTACTGTCCCTGGTTCCTCCACGTGAAATGAGCCACCCTCTTTCCCTGCGTCCAAAGTCTGTCCGTCCATCTACGCTTACGTGTGCTCTGATTTGCTCCACGCCTGACATACTAAGGCTCTTGCTCTGTGTGTGTGTGTGTGTGTGTGTGTATTTGCTCACCCCAAATGTCATTTAGAACAGCAACAACCCCAAAATAATTGTCTACTTCTTCAGAATACACATAGGACAGGATTCATTGCCTATTTTATAAGCTTTTCTACTGTTTAGTACCCAGGTTATCGATTCTAAGTGATCTAATTTCACTTTCCTTTCCTGACAACCTGAATGCCTATCCTTCTTACATGTTTGGCTCTCTTAATTTTAGGTATTTTTTCTGTCACTATTTTTATTGATTATACAGATTAATGAGTTTCATTTAATGATTTAATTCTTTTTGGGGGGATGCTGGAGAGCAAACTCAGGGCCTTGCACTTGCTAGGCCTGAACTGTACCACGAGAGCTAAATGGCCAGCCCCTCATTTGATGATTTAAATGACTAAGCTCACTTAAAATCATCCTGTTGGTTGCCTCCTTGTCTTTGCCACCAATGCCTCTGTGAACTTTTTGTTCTGCCATTCCCTCAGGCAAGCTTTCTTAAACCAGCCTAATTAGCAGGGATGAAGAAACCGGATACCAAATATAAAACAGGATTTTGGAAAGTCATTATTTGTTAGAAGTGATACAGTTTTGAACAGCAGCATTATTTCTCTGTCTTTTTTTTTTAATTTTTTATTTTTACCAAGAACATGTATTGGTACATTGTATACATAATGATCATAATCAACATGGTTATTTTGTACCTGTACATGATACATCTTGGTTTTCCCCCCCTTCCCCCCTTCCCCTCCCCTGTCTTCCATTCACCCACCCCTCTCTATATGCAAAAAGTGTAGCAACACTTTACCATTTTATC
>QZML01000560.1:3713191-3725911 GCA_016801275.1 Hystrix brachyura
AAACAAGAAAAAAAAAAAAAAAAAAAAAAAAAGAAGAGGCAACAAGGCAAGGCAGGAGGGAACAAAGAAGATAAGAAGGACAAGGTTTGTGCAGACCAGAAGCATAATTCTGTTATTATGTAGTTTCTAAAAATCTCAAGTTTTTAAACCAAAAGTTAATAAATTAGTCCTAAAAAGGCCATTAAAAGAATTATGTATGGTAAATATTTAAAATACCCACAGCTGAGCCCAGAGCATGGAGCGTAGGCCTAGTCGATGTGAAGTCACGTCTCTTTCCACCTTACCTTAGCAAATGGATTTTCTCTTGGATGATCTTGAATTCTGCTTAAGCCTTTGCTTGATTTGAGGAACTCATTCATCACACAAGTTATTAAATTGTTATTGCTTGATGATTTACTGCTGTTAAAGCCATTTGTCTTTCACTGACATCAGGCAGTATGTTTACATAACTCACAAGTAACTGTGAATGTTTCCAGATCCCCTCAAAGTCTTTAATTATAAAACGATGCGCAAGTTCATTTTCAGCTCACTTTGAAAAGTTTGGAAGGCATTACTCTTGTTTTGTATGCATTACACTGAATCTCATGAAATACACCATTGATTTTATAATCCTTGCCATTAGCACTTCAGTGTTCATACTATTCTTCTCCCTAATAGTTAGAAAACTTGTTAAGACATTATTTTCTGTGGTTCTGCTATGCCCCAAGATTTGTTGTCCTTCAAGAATTCCTGTGTTTGAAGGGTTGTATCCTTTGTGTAGGCATTTCATCCTTAAGAATGTTTTAGTGCCTATGTACTGTAATTTGGCTTTTTCCAAAAACATAACTCCATGTGAGTAGTCATTTCATTTGACTCAGACAGAAGCGGACAAAGTGGAGAAGTGCAGATTTTGAACGCAGCCTACCAGGGCACGAGTGCCACATGAATGTCACAGTAGAAGGCATAACGTGGGCAGAAAGTGATATTCAATTTGCCTTTTACGATACTTATCATTTGGAATGTTTTTAAAACCAAACAAGAAATATATCTAATATCTCTTATCTGCCAGACTTTTTTCTAAATGTGGAGAAGTTGAAGGTTATTTCCATCATCCAGATTAGGAATTGGTGTGTGGAGGTCTTGTGCTCACGTCTGTGCAACGAGATAGGACTAGAACCCGGGCTGGGGGCTCTGGAAGCTAAAATGCTATTGAATGCAGCACTGCCCAGAGCAGTGACCTTGTGGAGACTTCACACCTCCCAGGCCTGCTGCAGGCCGGGTCTGCATGTGCAGCGTAAGACAACGTTTCCCCACGGCCCGTGTCCAGGATTTGGTAGGTACCGATGTGCAGGGGCATTCCATATTTCCAGGCTGTACTTTGGTTGGAAGAGCTGAGGATATACTTGTTTGTGCCATGACAATGTCCAACTGCATGTCCTCCTTTGGATTAAGATGAACTAAGCACTTAGGACATCAGTCAAGGGAAAAGTGATCACACATAGAGTCACACTCAAGATGGAATCATAGAGTGTAAGAAATGGATGAGACCATACAAATGATAACCAGCAATTCCTTTAGTGTTAATAAGGAGCCCATTTCTTAAAAACTTGTATTAGGCCTCGTAGCACTTTCCTAAACATAAAAGAGCTTTTATCCACATTTCACCATTACAACAGATTTTTTTTAGGCAGGCATTATTAGACATTACTAGTTGAACATACTGAAGTCCCTAGAGGTTACAAAATTGGAGAAGTTTCAGGTAGTAAGGTCAAAATCTGGATTTGGAATATGGATTTTTCGCATTGTAACTAAAGATCTATTGAGTTAGCAATACATCCAGATCTCCTTTTGCCTTTTCCTAGATATTCAGGGCAGCATGAGAAAACAAACTCTGAAGAGATTTTGAATAACACAAATCTGCAATCAAAAACAGAAATATTACTCTGACTTAATGTCCTTACTTCTCTCGATGACAGAACCTCCAGTTTATAAAATGGAAGTGAAACAAATGACTACAGCACCATGGAACCCCCAAGTCACAGATCAGCAAGTTGTAGTTTTATTCATGTGCTTTACACTTCCATCCACTGGCCACCCCAGCCAGATCTCAGAGCTGGAGGCCACAGGAACAGCGTCCAGGAAGGCCAAGAAGAACCACAATAACCAGCACACAGAATGAAAGGAGGATGTTTTCTGCCTCCAACGTGGAGGAATGTGATGCAGCCTTTGAGAAAGGGAGATACAAGACAAAATAAATGATACAATAATCACATTTACTTACATGCTAAATAATGCAGAGTAAAGTTGCAGCCCTTCTCTAGGGACTCTTCCTACCTAGCAAAGACTCTAAATAAATAATCATGTGATATTTCAGGTACCAGAGCTTCAAAAGCAGGTTATAAGGAGGAATCAAAAAAAAGCATGATGAGGGAGGAACAGTTTGATCATTGGAGATCCACTGGAGGCTTGGACTTGCTCCGACTTTGCACCTGTCCAAGCCGAATTCCCAGAGCCTTACAAAAAAGAGTACAAGTAACTGTCAAGTTCCTAAAGAGTCAGAGGCAAGGATTGAAGATGATGTCAAAATGAAGATATATCCTTTTACAAAAGACCAAAGCACTTGCTTAAACCCACAGTCTTCCTTGCCCAGATGAGGAAATAAGGTATTCTTTAAAAAATATCATATAAAGTGGTACATTTCTCTCTTAAATGGGATAAAACTTTGAGCAAAGTAGTTGAGGACGGTAAGGGAAACGTGGTAGAAATTTTACAAAATTGAGAAAGATTTTACTGCGATAGAAAATAAAGCATACATGCAATCTTATGTTTTAAATGGGTGAAGGAAATATTAAGCTTCTCAAAAGCTATTTTGGGAGAAATTTCTATATTCACAGTTTTATCCAAAATCTTTTATGGAAGAATATGTTGTAGGTGGCATTTACCTGACAAGAATAAATACCCTTATATGCCCTTAACTAGGCCTCATTTCTAAAATGTTGATTATAATACTAGTTATTATTCAAAGGATCAAATTATATCCAAATACAGCTGTGTAATAATAAAGACAATAATAACAATAATAGCAACACCTGCCATTAGTTTTAATTGTATTTATAATAACTTCTCAATTAACATGCACATGAACTTGTCTTCCCATTTCGGGAAATGATCGCGCTGAAACCACCTTAATACATTACGGGGAGGGCTGCAAACAAAAGCCTTTAGCAACTATTCATAATAAAAGCTGAATAAAGAACATGGTAATGCAAGTTTGAATTCAAATACAGAATAATAGGTGTCATTTTCCTTTGGATTCAGAAGAAATTCAGTGCATAACAACTACCTCATTAACATATATTTTCAGAGGAGCTTGCTCGCTCACTCTTTTCCAAATGTAAGCCGAGTAATTATTTCAGTTAATTAGAACTGTATATTAAGGCATAGTAGGAAGTTCGAAGACCAATATGGACAAATTATGGGTGTACATTTCTATATGATTCCTCAATTTTGGGTCCAGAGTTCATAGTACAACAGATAGAGAATGCATCATCACATCCCTGTATCTTCAAAACCCATCGTCTTGTGTTGCTGAAATGGGTGTGAAGTCTTCACTCCATGCCCCTGGGCAGGTGGGCACAGACTGTGATGCGAATGAGTGGACAGCGTGGGCAGAGCTCAGGATGTGCAACACGGCGTGCAGGGCGAAGATAACACCGAGATTAGGCAAGACGTAGAGGAAATGGCTCCTACACAACGCAGAGGATTTGGCAGTCTCTCCTATGTCTACCTCTGCTATGACATGTGTTCCAAAGACACTAAACGTTTCCCGGTGTGGTGTCCCAAAGGAAAAGGACCATCCTCACAAAGGGTAAGACACAGACAAGGTGGGGTGTGGGGGCTACAACACATGGCTGTTTAAAAACGACTTACTACTCACCCATTCCATGACTTTATTGGTCCATTTTCATCATTTCTGATTAATCAATTGACCTTCACATTCTGGCAGAGCAGTGTCTTCAGTCTTCACTATTGCTTATTCTTTACAGAAGTTTGAAGCAGCATCCAGCAATGTGGCTGGTGTGTGGTAGGTGCCCAAAACATACACATAAAGTGGACAACAAAAACACGACGATAGAGCTGTATTTGAAACACCACATGCTCTTCCTGTGGATGCATCTTCCTGTGGATCCATCAATCCAATATCTGCTGAGTTATAAGTATGATGGGCAAAGAAATGTTTTTGGGAAAAAATCCACAATGTCTACTCTCAGGAAAGAAAGGTAGGACAAAAGGACTAGTGGAATTCATGTGCGTTTCCAGACACTAGGCTAAAGATTCTTCACACAAGGTCTCAATGACTCCTTGTAGCTATACTATGCAATGGACATCTTCAATCCCACTTTACAGATCAGAAATAAAAATGTAAGAAAGGAAAATAACTCCCCTGAGGTGAATTAAGATGTATTAGATGATTTTGTTTTTGTTCTGACTCTAAATGTGGTGTTCTTTTTTGTAATACCAGACTGTTTTTTTTTAGAAGATTCAAAAATATTTTAATAATAAGAGTCAGAGGGAAAAATTAGAAAACAATTTTAGAATACGATGAGGGGCCATTAGTTTTACAATGGAAATTTACTCAAGGAACATTGAAAGGCAGAGAGAACAAAGCTTTGTTTGTTTGTTTGTTTGTTTCTCTCTTTCTTTCTTTTAATGTCTACTGTCATATATAATCTGACAACACTCTATCAGATTATTCTTGAGGAAAAAAATCAGGAAAATCTCACAGTCACAAAAGGCTGACTTGAGGTTTGAATTACAAATTCCATACTTATTTCATATACATTGTTAAATTTCTATGTAAACTGTGAAGGAGGGGCTGGGGAGTTAGCTCAATGGTTAGAGTGCTTACCTAGCAAGTACAAGGCCCTGAGTTTGATCCCCAGCACACACACACACACACACACACACACACAAAAAAAAAACTGTGAAGGAGAAATATTGATGTAAATCATGTAAATCAATATGTCTGTTAAAGCCTTTCACAGATGAGTCCATGAAGAACACAAAGTTAAACAGGAAGCTAAGTGTCTCATTGTATCTAAATAAAATTAAAGAAAAAATCAACCAGATGCCACAAAAAATATATTATGCATGTTTTAATACTAAAACATGAAAGGATATTGCTATACAGAATGAAGGAATAAATAAGTAAACACATAAAATTTCACTGAAGTTTTTTAAATGTCTTTAAATGGCTTACAATTGATTTTTCTTTTTCTAAAGTTATTATCCAGTCTTTCAGGGTGTCTGTGAGCCAATAACAGCTAGAAGTTACACTGCATTCTGGTTACCACTCCAGACTCTAAAATTCCTAAGTACATTTGTTTAAAAATGGAACATCCCTTCACAATTAGTATGCCACGTAATTGCCATTTCAAATAGGCAGATTTAAATATTCCCTTATCTTTGCTGCTTTCTTCCTCCCTGAAATGTATTCAAAGACTTACTTATCTATCCATGAATTCTCATATCTTTGGGCTAGATACATAAATTTTTAACAGCTAATATACTTCTCATGGAAAAAAAACTACACACATAAATAACCATATAAACATGCACACAAAACAATCAAACTATGAAACTTTCTACTTACTTTCTACACAGAATCTCTTTGCCATCTTTTAGTTTTTCTGGTCATTATTGCAAGTGAAAATTTATCAAAAGAAATATACTTTGTATCTGGACATAGTGGCACATGCCTGTAATCCCAGCACAGATGGTGGCTGAGGCAGAGAGATAGGAAGTTTGAGTCCAGACTGGACAATTTAGAGAATCAGCAAGACCCTTTTTGAAAATATATATACATATTTTTTAAAGGGCTGGAAATGTAGTACTCTGGTAGAGTGTCCGTGGGTTCCATCCTCACTACTTGTCTTAGTTAGCTTTTCTACAGTCAATGGTTTGTAAGAAGATTTAATACAGAACATTTACAAATTACAATATTCACCCACAAGCCAAATATAGGAAGAGTGCCGAATGTCTATCCAGGCACTGAAGACCCAAAAGATCCAATCGAGGGCTGGGAGCCCACAGCACTGTCCCATGTACGTCCGTGTCTGCAGATGATGGCTGAAGAAATCTTTACCGGAACCAGGATACGTTGATCACAGCCAAGATGACAACCAGAGCTCCCTCAAAGCAACAGCAGCCACCCTCGATGACAGCAAGGCCCCGAGCTCCTTCCTTGAAGAGAACAGCTGGTTCTTTTCAGGTGAACCAGCCACAGCAGAGCTTCTCCTGGAAAACACCCTGCCAAGCTTCTACTCCCACTCTGATTTATGTTATGTCAGCAACAATCCTCAGGTGGATGCTCTACGCCCAGCATCACATCAACTCAGTCCAGCTGGGCGTTCTAGCACAAACTGACCACATTGAGTCCACGACACTACTGAAAAAATACAAGAAAAATAAAGGGAACCAAAAGCACATATCATCAGAATAAATATAACCATACAAAATAAAACAATGAAATATTGCTATGCATGTGATCAATAAGTAAAAACTAGATTATTACAAAATGTGCAGCCCCTCTTTGTTAGAGTCAAACCTGAATCATCTCCAGTAGGAAATAGTTCTAGATCTCAAATTATTTCCATAATCTCTTACTCACTTAAAAATTAACAGCCAGGTGGGTGTGATGGTGCACACATATAATCCCAGCACTCGGGAAGCTGAGGCAGGAGGATTGCCATGAGTTCGAGGCCAGCCTGGGCTATATAGTGGGTTCAAAGCCAGCCTGAACTACATTGTGAGACCCTGTCTCAAAACAAAAACAAAAACAAAAACAATAAAAACCTGCAAATGAGGAGTTAAGATAATGTGAGTGAAAACTAAGAAAATAAATTCACAGTGTACAGATAATAGAGATTTTAGTATAATTTGTAATAGCTTGGTTTAATGTGTTGAGAAAATTAAAGAGCTGATTTGAGAATTTCAGCAGAAGACTGCAATTGACCCAACTCAAATTAAAAATATAAAAGGATGGAATGACTTAAGAATTCAAACGATATGTTTAGTAATGTAAAAGATGTGAGTTAAATGACTGAGTACAGTGAAAAATAGACCAAAAGAAAATGTGTAGACTATAGCACAGAGAAGATGTAAGGAGATAGAATGAAAAGTTGAAGATAAGATAATTGAAAAGAGAAAATGGGAGATCTCATATTAAAGAAAGACTGTTTATGCATTTTCCAAGCCAAAGTAGGACACCAGATTACTGAAATAAGAAGCATTCTTAAATCTTACCAGAAAACCATTTGTAAGAAAACCATACACACACAAAACTTTCTGAAAGCTAAAGAGAAAACAAAATTTAACATTAAGAACATGAAAGACTAATTACAGAAAGATAAATGAGATTACAGACTTCTTAAAGAAAAAATAGAAAGATAGCATCAAAATATATTTTAAAATATAATTAACTGAATAACCAGAAAGAAATACATTAAAAAAGAAAATAGAAAACTTACAAAAACTCATAAAAGACGTTACTAACAGACCTCACCCAAAAAGAGAAAGAAAGAAAGAATATTTTCTCAGCTCAAGAAAATGCTTTAACGTGGTACCTTGAAGATTTAGAAAGAAATGAGGGGCAAAAGAAACCATAAGTGTGCAGTAAATATGAATGAATATTGACCCAGTAACTTAAATTTAATAGTGTCTGCAAAGAGTTCACAAATGTATATACATATATAATATACGCATATATAATACATAATTTAATAATATAAGGACATAATGCATAATATAACAGATACAAGAAGAAAATGTTTCATAAAAATAAATTACACAATAGTGCATGAATTTTTTCTTCAAGAAATATGAAAAACATCAACTATTATCAGATTTTATCAGCCAAGGTTTTATGTTGTAGTTCTAGGGTACCCATTAAACAGAAAAATAAGGTATTAAAAGGTATTAATAGAAGAGAAGCACAAAATAATAAGAGAACACTAATCAATGGAAAAGTGATAAAGGAGGAACAAAAATAAGAATATATTACAAGTGGAACAAACAGATTTATACCCACATAATAATGCTTAGATATAAGTAGAGTAAATATTCCAATTAAAAACAGATATTAAACTGGGCTCAATCTCAATGCTATTTCTTAACACAAAAAAAGAGGCACATGAAATTTTCTTTTATATATGTTTCCTTTTGGAACCAATAAATATAAGTAATTTAAAGGAATTATGAATGAAGCAATATTATCCAAACACGGGAGTGAACATCTGTATTTAATTTGTGACTTCATAAATATTAATTAATACTGCTCTATGTCTCTTTTATTATGTGCCTACAATATGCTGGTATTTTACGTACCTTTCACTTACAACTACCCCTCCTTCTCAGGATGAGAAGGTATCAGGAAGGTATCAGTCAGGTTTCTCATCCTTAGGACCAAATACCTGATGTACACAATTTAAAGTAGGTATTTATTTGACTCATGCTTTCAGAAGGTTCAGTCTGAAGTTGGCTGGATACAAGGCAAGACAACACAGTGGAAGGGCCTGGTGAAGGGAACCTGCTTAATTATGGCAGACAGGAAGCAGAGAGAACAGAAAGAGAACTGTACCCTCCAGAGGCATGACTCCCACGACTCAACTCTCCTCGGGCAGCCACGCCTCCTAACTGCACATCCAGCTACAAACTCGTCAGTGGCTTCATCCACTGATGAATGCAGAGCCCCCATCATGCGATCCCTCCAAACGACTCACATCTGAACACAGGTGATTTTAGGGAATATTCTAGATTTAAGGCATAACAGGAATTAACATAGCCTAAAACATAGACGTGTAAATTAAAAGTTGGCAGTTTTGGGGTGGGAGAGAAATACAGTGGAAGATTTTAAAACTCTTGATGGGTTAACTCAAACCAATCAGGCCAAAGTAAGTCAAAGATAAATTATTTCATCAAAATTCTGCACACAGTCTCAAACTAAGGCCTAACAAATGTCAGCAAATTTAAATCATAAATAGCATATTCACTAGTCCCAGAGAATCTTGTAAAAAAATAATAGCTAAGAAACAGAATTCTCGTGGATTTAGAAACTACATAACCTTTTTGATAAGTTGCAAGTCAATGAAGATATCCCACTGGGAATTAGTATATGTTTTGAAATGTAAATAACAGACAAAACTTCATTTACTAGTTAATACATGGCCATGATGTGTGTGTTTCTTAAAGAAGAGAAAAATACATTCCCTGAATATCAATCTAAATATATGACACAAAAAGGAACAGCATCTGAACAGTAAATGCAAAGATATTAAAAATAAAATCTTTCAAAATATATAATGGAGAGGATCAACAAAATCAAAACTAGAGTCCACAGGGAAAAGAAAATTAGCATTCATAAGAAAAATATCAGCAACTACTGAAAGATTAACACAGTTGATGAAATACTGGTATGATAAAAGAAAGAGAGGAAAGACAAAAACCAATATCAAAAATAAAAGGGAAAGCATAATCACAAATTCTGCAGACCTTAAAAAAATTACTAAATTGTATTGTTAATAAATACATTTGAGCCACTTGAAAATTTATGCAAGTTGGAGAAGTATTTATAGACATGCAGCTTATCAAAAGTGATACAAAAAAAGAAAAAAAACATAAGTAGTACTAAGGAAATTATAAAAATTACAGATATTCACCAACTTCCTCCTTATCACTTTGAAAAGAAAATGGCTCTCATGCCAAACTAGCTTTATTCTTAAGAAATAGTTTTGATTAAAAAAAACCTGCAAATGAAAACGTCAGAAAGAAAAATAACAATGAGTTTTTTCTCATGAATCTATAAAATGCTAGCTAATCAAACCCCGTAATTATTAAAATGATCTTGACAAAGTCAGATCATTTCCTGAAATTATTATTTTAATATTCAAAATTCAATGTGTTCCACTACATTAACAGAAGAAATGAATTTTAAAAATACATGATAATCTCAGTAGATGAAAACAAAAATTCAATTTTATAAATTTTCACAGCAGCTCCTATTAAGAAAACTGCTAGCTGTAGAATAGTAGTAGAACCATCCTCATTCTAATAATATGTATGTTTAAAAAAACTATCACAAACATTATTGTTAATATTCAAATATTAAACGTTTTAAATATTGAAACATGAAAAAATTCTATCATGAAGGTCCAGAAAAGTATGTTTATTACTACCAAATTCATTCAATGGTAAATGGGTATGTTTTAGATACTTTTTCTCAGTGCTGAGACAAAATACCTGACACTCAAGGTTGAGGAGGAAGGTTTATTTGGCTCACAGTGTGAAGAGGTTTCAGTCCACAGTCCGCTGGCTCCAGGGCAGGGTGACAGGCAGAGGGCATCGCAGAGGAGAAACAGTTCATGGCAGGAGGAAGGAACCAAAAGCATCCAAGCAGCAAGCAGCAAGCAGCAAGCAACAAGCAACAAGCAACAAGCAACAAGCAACAAGCAGCAAGCAACAAGCAATGCCACTAGCCCTCTCTCTGTCTGTGATATTTTATCCAGCCTACTCAGCCTCAGGGCAATAGCACTCACGCCCTTAATTCTAGCATCATAACATGAATCAATCTGGGAATCACATCCTTAATCCCAGCATCACACACTAGATTCAGTTACCACCAAAAAGCTTCACGGAGGCTTCAGGGTGACATCTAGATGCAAGCTATAATAGAATTGTCACATATATCGCAAAAGGAAAAAAAAAGTAAAAGAAAAAGAAGCAGCATATCTGAAAAGAAATAATAAAACTGTCATTATTGCTAAATGATATGACTAGATGCACAGAAAATTCAATCCAATCTGTGTATTGGAATTAAGAAATAAACTCAGTAAGCACAATGGATACAAGGTCATTTAAAAACGTCAACAGAGGGGCTGGGGATTTAGCTCAAGTGGTCAAGCCTTATAGCTAGGTTTACCATCACAGGGTGCTGCATTTTCTAGCAGGGCAGCTGCTCACAGTCTACTTCCAGACACAACAGAACTAGGTCAGAAAATATTACTAGGTTCTTGCCAGGGGTGAAACCTGTTTGACAGAATGCCAGCACTGTGATTCAATGTTGGACATTGTAATGGATGATATGCTACAAGATGTTGTGAAACACACAAATAATAAAATGCATGTAAATTATTCTGTATGCACTGATAATCATACTCGAAAATACGTTTATTATGACACCCCACCACCTGAACTTAGTCGCATTTGGTGGTGCCTGCCTGTAATCCTAGCACTTGGAAGAAAGAGGCAGGAGGATCTCCAGTATTTGGGCCCATGCTGGGATATATGGTGAGCTCAAGGCCAGCCCGAACTACATAGTGAGACTGTGTCTCAAAACAAACAAACAAACAAACAAAAGGCATTCACAAGATTGCTGTGATTAGCAGGGTTTTCTCATGGTAATCACAGAAATGTAGAAGATTTACGGAAAAGTGATGAGTGTGGGCTTGAGGTTGGTAGAATAAAAATGACACAGAGATTTGGCTTCCTTCAAAATTGCCCGAGGTTTAATGACAAAGCCACCTGCCAAGAAGGAAAAAGAACAGATAATCTAGCTGCTCTCTGCTCATTGTTAGAGAGCTTTGTGTCAAACTGTCAAACAGTTTACATACCATCTGAATACAGGACTGTTGATGAACAGCTTGCATCATTTTGTGGTCAGTGTAGCTTTAGGCAGTATTTTCCAAATAGGACTCCAAAACATGGTATAAAAATATATGTCCCAGGGATCAGAATTTAGCTCAATGTTTACAGTGCTTGCCAAGCAAGCACAAGGACCTGAGCTCGATCCCCAGCACACACAGACACACACGCAAAAACATGCCCTGGTAGATGCAAAGACATATTATTTTAGAAATTTATCCCGGAACTCAGCCACCAGGTCTTTATCCATGCAGTAATAAATTGGATGATGTTATAAACAGACTTGTTGCTCCTATCTCCTAAAATAATCAGAATGTGACATTTGACAATTGACTTGCCAGTTACCTATTGATGTCACTTTTGCTAGGAAAGCACCAGTTGACCAGCATGGAAACGATATGCAAAAATAAAATGGAAATTCCCAATGAAATGTTATGAGATCAAAATAGAGAATTGTATAATACAGGCTTTGGATTTCAGAGGTACATTACATTGGCCTAATATATGGCAAAGAAAACCAAACTGACACAGCTAATGTCAACATGGCACCATGATGGCAATACTGGTAGAGATACCATGACACAAATGAAGTCAGAGATGGTAACTTTTTACAACAAAATCAAAGGTGAAGTAGATGTTGATGAAGTGTGCAACAACTACAATCTCACTCAAAACACAAAACATTGGCTAATGATTCTGTTTTACTCAATCCTAAGCATGTCTGGCATAAGTAATTTCATCATATACAAAGAAAATAAGTGCAAAATATCATAGAGAATTTTTCTTAGTGAATTGGGACCAGAACTGATAAAAGATCACTTACAACAGAGGAAGAACAAAATGTTTCCACCCAAGGAACTATGCAAATATTTCTGGAGAGGATTGGAGAAGTGACAAGTTAACAGTCAGCTGCAACATCACAAAGACTTACTAGGACAATAAGGAAAACAAAACAAAACAAAAGGGCCGGGGATTTAGCTCAGTGATTAGAGTGCTTGTCTTGCAAGCACAAGGGCCTGAGTTCGATCCCCGGCACCACAAAAA
>QZML01000560.1:3725984-3743559 GCA_016801275.1 Hystrix brachyura
GAAACAAAAAAAAAAAAAAAAAAAAAAAAAAAAAGCCAACTGTGCCCTAAAAAGAAAGGACAGGAAAACAAAGCATATGTGCTATGCATATGTGTATGGAGCGATGTGTTCAATATTGCTACTTGTATTATGTATGGAACATGCAGTGTATTTTGTGTGAAACACATATGGAACATACATGTTAAGTACTAAACATGTAGTTTTCATGTGTGAAGACTGCTTTGGGTGTGACAATTGAAGTAAAGATTTTTTTGGCAGACTTTTGTTTGTATTTTCATTGTAGTTCACATAGGAACTTATTTCTGCTGTTATTTTTAAGTTTTGTAAACAAGTAAACAATGTTGAACATGTTGATGTGCATCCTAAAAACTCACTACATATTTGATATTTTATTTTATTGATATTTTATTTTGCTGTTAAGTGCACATTGTATAATATAATAGGAAGTTCCTGATAAAAAAGGAAGACAAGAGAGGGATAAGTATGGCCCGCCAGACAGGAAAGGTAAGCTAAGTACACGTGCTGTCAGAGTAAGAAACACTTGTGTGTGGGACATGTTGTTGTATGTGTGAAGACTGCCTTAGGTATGATAGTTCAAGCAAAGATTATTTTTTGTGCTAGAGTTTTGTTTGTATTTTCATTGCAGTTCACATAGGAATTTATTTCTGCTGTTATTTTTTACATCTTATAAGCAGGTAAATAGTTGATGTTGATTTTAAACACTCATTATATATTAGAAATTCAGTACTTTATTTTCCTTTTAAGTATACATTGTTTAATATAGTAAAACTAATAAAATTAATACTTAATCAATAGATACATTTCTAAAAATATATAGGCATTATACACCCACCGTAATCTGCCTTTCAAAAAATTTGCCATGATGTCCCTACTGCTATTGATACTTATGCCGTTATGATTTGTAATTTTTAAAAATTTTGTAAGTTGAAGAATATGACATTTGTTAACATATATTAATCATATCTGATAGAAGGTATATGTTTTGCCTCCATATAAAAATTTAAAAATGAATTCAATGACATCTGAAAAAAGTAGATGAATAAAACATTTTAGAACACAAGTCTGTGTCCATTTCTGTCTGTCTGTGCACCAGTCCACCAATTCAGACACAGATTCAGATACTACAAACATCTAGTCCAGAAAATTTGAAACTTGAATAGAGGTAGACCGTTTCATAGAAAAATATAATTTTCCAAATGTCATTAAAGAAAAGAAAGATTTTATATCTAGGAAAAAAAACCTATAATTAAAATATTTCCTTAAAAAAAGCTTTGACTTTACAAGTGAATTCTATTTAAAAAAAGAAAAATAATGATTTATGCAAAGGTTTTGCAAAGATAGAATTGAGAAAACTCATGAGATCAGCATTTTTTCATTCTCAATCTTGACAATACCATTCTAAGAAAGAAAATTACAATTCATGATCATTCAAGAACTTGTCTTTCAAAGTTCCAAAGAAAGTATGAGTGAAAAGCCAACAATATGTCTACAGAATATCACCTGATGAATAATTTGGATTTCAGACATACAGATTTGAATTAAGTATAAAAATATGGGTAATTCTTTCCATCATTTTCATAGACATAGTAAAAGCATTTGGTAATACATAAATTTATTACGACTAAAAGTATGTTTGCAAGCTAAAAATAGAACATCCTCAATCCTCAAAAAGCCCAAAACATTGTACTTCATAATTAGTGAGTAAATAAAGGTTTTCTAGTGAGATTAAGAAAAAAAATGCATATAACAATGTCAGTTGTCTTTATTATTGTTCTAGAGTTACTAATCAGTGCAATAAACCAAACTAACTAAAATGGAAAAATTGTTTTAGATTACAAAGGAAAAAAATAAAAATGCAAAGCAAGTAGCTAAACAGAGGGGAAAGACAGGGAACAAATAACAGGAAAATAATATGACAAAGATAAGTCAATACATAACAGTTAATACATCACAGTAAACAGCCTCAATTCCCCCAAAAGAAACAGACTGGCAGAATGGATCAAGAAACAAGATTCAACAATATGCTGTATACAAGAAACACATTTAACCCAAAAAGAAATTCATAGACTGAAAGTCAAAGAATGGAAAACAATACTTCATGCAACAGAAACACAGAAAAAAGCAGGGGTAGCTAGCCTAATCACAAAGTGAACTTCAAGCCAAGACTGATCAAGAGAGACAGAGGTCACTAAACACTTAAGAGAAAACACCAAGAGGAAGGGATAGCAAGCATTAATATGTATGCACCAAATACCAGCTCATCCAACTACAAAAAACAAGTATTAATGGATATGAAAAATCAAATTAACACTAAAACAATTATAATGGGAGACATCAACACCCCACTGTTGCAAAAAGATCAACTAAACAAACCAAAAAATCAACAAAGAAATATCAGAACTGAACCAAACATGTGAACAAATGAACTTAGATGTCTACAGAGTGTTCCACCCTACAACATCAGAATACACATTCTTCTCATCTGCACATGGGACATTCTCCAACATGGGACATTCTCCAAAATAGACCACATAGTAGCTCATAAAACATGTTAAAGTAAATGCAAAGGAACTGAAATTATCTGAACTGAAATTATCTGGTATATTAATTACCAGACTGTAGTGCAATGAAATTGGAAATCAATGGCAAAAGAAACCTCAAAAATTACATAAGCACATGAAAATTAAATGATACCCTCCTGAACAATGAATGGGTAACAGATGACATTAAAAAAGAAGTTAGGTGGTTTCTACAATTAAATGATGATGCCAATACAACATACTGGAATATATGGAGTGCAATGAAACCAGTGCTACAAGGAAAGTTCAGAGCATTGAATTCTCACATCAGGAAAACAGAGTGAGCCCAAATAAACAATGTAACATTGAACCTCAAACTTCTAGAAAAAGGAGAACAAATCAAGCCCAAAGCTCATATGACAGTGGAAATTATAAAATCAGAGCTGAAATTAATGCAATTGAGACTAAGAAAACAATAAAAAGAATCAATGAATCAAAGAGTTGGTTGTTTGAAAGATTAACTAAAATTGAAAAACACCTCTTCGATCTTATCAAAAAAAGGATTTAAAAGACTCAAATTCATGCAATTAAAAATGAAAAGGGTGAAGTCACAACTGACCCTGTAGAAACCTAGAAGATCATCAGTACCTACTTCAAAAACCTAAATTGAAACAAGATGGAAAACACTGAAGAAATGGACAGATACTAGATGCATATGAATTACCTAAGGTGACTCATGAAGAAATAAAAATACTAAATAACCCAATATCAGCTATTGAAATTGAAAGGAAATTAAAAACCTACCATCAAAGAAAAACCCAGGCCCTGATGGATTCACAGCTGAATTCTACAAGAAATTTAGAGAAGATGCAATGTAAATACTCCTCAAGCTCTTCTAATGAAATTGAAAGGGAAACAATATTCCCAAAGTCATTCCTGGAAGCAAGCATCACCCTGAAACCAAAACCAGAAAAGGGTCCAACCAAAAGGAGAACTACAGGCCAATTTCCCTAATGAACATAGATGCAAAAATTCTCCAGAAGATACTGGCAAACAGATGCAACAAATCATCAAGATTATACACTATGACCAAGTAGGATTCATCCCAGGGATGCAGGGATGGTTCAACATATGCAAATCAATAAATGTAATACACCATATCAACAAAGTGAAGGACAAAAGTCACCCGATCATCTCAATAGATGCACAAAAGGCATTTAACAAAATCCAACACTCATTCATGATAAAAACCCCTACAGAAAATAGGAATATATGGTCTATATCTAAATCTGATAAAAGCCATCTATGACAAACCAATGACCAGCATCACACTAAATGGTCAGAAACGGAAGCTTTCACACTTTCACACTAAAATCTGGAACAAAACAAGGGTGTCCACTATCAACACTCTTATACAATGTAGTTCTGGAAACATTAGGCAGAGCATTTAGACAAGAGGAAGAAAATAAAAGGAATGAGGATAGGAAAGGAAGAAGTTAAATTATCTTATTTGTGGATGACATGATACTCTACATAGACGACCCCAAAACTCCACCAAAAGACTTCTAGATTTAATCAACAAGTTTAGCAGTGTGGCTGGATGCAAAGTCAACACCCAAAAATCAATAGCATTCCAGTATGCAAATAATAAACTCATTGAGAGAGAAATTAAGGAGGTCACAGTGTTTACAACGGCATTAAAGAAAATATTTAGGAATAAAACAAACCAAGTAAAAGAACTTTAAATTGAAAACTATAGTACTCTGAAAAAGGAGATTGAAGGGATATCAGAAAATGGAAAGATATCCCATGTTCTTGGGCAGGAAGGACCAACATAGTGAAAATGGCCACACTTGCTAAATTATTATATGGATTTAATGCAATTCCAATCAAAATACCAATTAGCATGTGTCACAGAATTAGAGAAAACAATCATAAAATTCATCTATAACCAAAAAAGATCAAGAATAGCAAAAACAACTCTGGGTAACAGGCGGGGTGGGGGCTGTCACAATCATGGACTTGAAATTATACTATAAAGCTACTGTGAAAAAAACAGCATGGTACTGGCATGAAGACAGACCCTAGGACCAACGGAACAGGCTAGAAGATGCAGAAAGAATCCCAAACACACTCAAATACCTCGTCTTTGACAAAGAAGCCAAAGAACCTCACTGGAAGAAAGATAGCCTCCTTTATAAATGGTGCTGGAAAAACTGGCTTTCCACACGCCAAAGACTAAAACTTGACCCATGTCTCTTACTATGTACGAAAGTAAAATCGAAGTGAATCAGAGATCTAAACATTAAAACAGAAACACTAAATTTGCTGGAAGACAGAATAGGAAGAACTCTTGAAGACAAGGTGTAGGCAAAAATTTTATGACCAAAACTCAGACTGTGAAATAATACAAAGAATCAGTGACTGGGAACACATCCTATTAAAAAGGTTTTTCACAGGAAAAGAAATCACCAACAGTGTAGGGAGACAACCCACGGAGTGGGAAAACATCTTTGCCAGCTGTTCCTCAGAAAAAGGTCTAACATCTAGAATATATAAAAAACTCAAAAATACAAGAGCCCCCAAATTTAAAGATCCAATCCAAAAATGGGTCTCTGAAATGAATAGACACATCTCAGATGAAGAAGTACAAATGGAAAATAGATATATGAAAAAGTGTTCAATCTCACTGGTCATTTGAGAGATGCAAATTAAAACAACACTGAGATTCCATCTCACTCCAGAAAGAACAGCTATTATCAAGAAATCAACCAATAACAAATTCTGGTGGGGCTGTGGGGAAAAAGGAACCTTCCTCTACTGTTGGTGAGAGTGTACGCTGGTCCCACCCTTGTGGAAATCAGTGTGGAGATTCCTCAAAAAACTACAACTAGAGGTTCCATTTGACCCAGCTATTTGTCTTCTTCGTATATTCCTGGAAGAATTAAAAGCTTCGTACCACATCAAAATACACACAACCATGTTTATAGAACACAGTTCATAATAGCTAAATCTTGGAAATGCCCCAAATGCCCAGCAACTGATGAATGGATAAAGAAGATTTTTTTTTTTAATACAACGGAGTACTATTCTGTGTAAAAAGGATAAACTTGAAACATTTACAGGTAAATGGATGCACCTTGAGAACATACTCTTAAGTGAAATTAATCGAGCGCACATGAGTACATATTGCATTGTTTCTGTGGTATGAGAAACCATAAGTATAAAAAAGGACAAAAATGTATACTAGATATTGTGAAAAAGAAGGAAAACATTTAAATGGGAAGGATAACTAGGGACAGGAGAGGGGAAAAGGGAGGAAGAGAAAAGAAAAAGAAAAAATGAAAAATGAAAAAATGTAAATTAAGTTGTAAATAAGGAGGGGAAGAGAAGTTGAAGGGAGGGATGAGGAAGAGGGAAAAATAGATACATCATGTACAGGTACAAATTAACTATGATGAATGCATATGTATGAATGAATGCATATGATGATGAATCGTTATGTATATCTAAAATGCACCAGTAAATCTTCTTGATTTGGTAAAGAAAAAGAGAACAAAATATAATAGGCAAATATTTAATATGTAATTAAATATTTGATAGAATTACTGAATTAACCATTTCATTATATTTTATAATTTTTTGCAACTGTCTTCTGGGGAAATGCACATTATTTCCTGATCTCTATGGTTATAACACACAATTGTGTCTTGTATACTTTTTATATGTTCTCTTACAATAAAATATATGTTAGCTTAGCCATTACAATCTGATCGATCTATGTAAGAAATAATTTTTAAATTACAATAAAATCCAATTTCTCATGTGTAGTAAAACAAAGAAAACTTGAGCTCCCGTCCTTAGTTCCCAATTTTTTGAAATAAGAAAGAAGGGAGTTGGACTGAAAAAACTTTGGAGTCCTTCCAGGCCTCAATGTCTATGAGGGACTCAGCATCAGGATACATATTCATTCTGACCTTTCAGATTTTAAGGCTGATTTCCTCCCTGTTTACAATATGTCTTTTTTATGTTCCTTGTTTTTAAAAATTGAGGTCAAAGTTATACATGAGAAAAGGATCGCATTGATCAAATTCTAGAACATTCCTGTTACTCCAGAGAGTATTTTTGTATTTGGTGCATAGATAGCAATGATTGTTATTACTTCCTCTTGAAAGTTTCCCTGAAGAAGTATGTAATGACCTTCTTTGTCTCTCTTGATCAGTCTTGGTTTGAAGTTCACTTTCTCTGAGATTAGGTTAGCTACCCCTGCTTTTTTCTGGGATCCTATTATATGAAGTACTGTTTTCCATCCTTTGATTTTCAGTCTATGTATTACCTTTTGGGTTAAATGTGTCTCTTATATGCAGCCTATTGATGGATCTTGTTTCTTGATCCATTCTGCCAGTCTGTTTCTTTTGATTGGTAAGTTCAGACCTCTTACATTGATGGTTATAACTGGTATATATTGACTTATTTTTGTCATAAACATTTTTTGTAGTTGGTTCTGCGTATCTCCTCTGTTTATCTGCTTGTCTTGCCTGATGGATTCTTTTTATTATTGTCCATGTAATTACAGTTTCCTTTTTCCTTTTCTAGAATATCCTCCAAAATAGTCTGTAGAATTGGTTTGGTGGTCATGAATTTCTTCAGTTTTTCTTTCTCATGGAAGTATCTTATTTCATTATTGAATTTGAAAGATAGTTTGGCCATGTACATCAATCTGGGTTGGAGATTGTTTTCTTTTAGAGCTTGAAATACCTTGCTCAAAGAGCTCCTTGACTTAAAGGTTTATGTTGAGAAGTCTGCTATGATTCTAATGGCCTTTCCTTTATAGGTGATTTGTTTCTTTTCTCTAACAACTTTTAGTATTTTGTTCTTGTGTTGTGTTTCTGGAATCTTGATTATTACATGTCTTGATGTGGATTTATATTGGCCATGGCTAATTGGTGTTCTATTTGCCTTACTTATCTGTACATCAAATTCTTTTCTTATGCTTGGAAAGTTTTCTGTCATTACTTCTGTGAACATTTTTTTTACATTGTTTATACTGTCTCCTGCTTTTCTGCTCACTCCAATCATTCTTATGTTACTCTTCTTTGCATCACCTTGCAGTTGTTGGATTGATTTTTCATGGTCTCTAACTATGTTTGAGAAATCTTTTTTTGTGATCACTAACTGCAGTCCTGTCTTCTAGATCTGAAATTCTGTCTTCTCTTTGGTTCATTCTACTGCATATACTTTCAAGAAAATTTCTGGTGTCTTGAATATCTGTTTGAACCTGTTTCATGGGTTTTATTTCTTTCCTGAGTTGAGTGTCCAAGTTTTCCATCATTTTCCTAAGCTTCTCAGTCTTTTTATCTGTATCTACTCTAAATTCACTAAGCAGGTCTTTCATTACAGTCTCATCTGTTTCTTAACTTGGGCAATTATTTCTAATCTGATGTTCTGTGTAGCCTCATCCATCTATTTTTTTAACTTCTGCTGCTATCATTTCTGAAAGTTTGGTTGGGTGTTTTCTAATTTCCTCTATTTCATTGTCCTCTGGATTTGTTTTGGGTGAGCTGGGGGTCTGGGATTGCATGTCAAGTGCTTTCCAAGGAGAAATCTGTTCCTTCAGTGTCTTCTAGGTATATGTGGTTCTTGACTTTTGTGTCTGTCTCAGGACTCTAGACTATGTTAAAGATTATTGCCCCAGATAAGTATACTATTGCCATATGAGGAAGTACAACTGGTTATAACACATATAACATCCTTGTTACACTAGTACATTAGCAATAGCAATAGCATTAATTACTGTGAGAACTATTAACTTTGTATCTTTAACCACAGGAGCAAATCCACAGTTAGAAAGCAGAATCCATTATAAACCAGGAATTTTTATGTACCCATTAGTAAGGTGGTTTTTACCCCCTTATGTCTCCAAAACTTTCCTCAGTGGCACAGGTATTGTTGGCTATACTTGGTAGTAAAGGCTTGGACTGGAAAAGAAGAAAATGAAAATAAAAAACAAAACAACAAAAAAAAATGGAGAGTGGGAGAAAGAGAGACAGAGGCAACAGGACTGGAGTTTGACCCTGCCGGTGTGTAGGCAAAGCCATCACAGGTCAGTGGCCCAAGAGCACACTGACAGTTGGGCTCAACCTGCAGTGGTCCATCTGTTGAGTCCTGCTGGCATCCCTGGAAGGGGCAGAGCCATCATGGGTCAGTGGCCCAAGAGCACCCTCCATATTATCTTAAAAGACAACTAACAGGTTAGACTTTTGACTTCTCACCTATAAAATCTGTGACTGTTATTAAATTATAGACTTCCTCTAAACTCCACTATCTTTTTCTTTTCTTTTATAAAATAGAGATAAAATATAATGAAGTTATCATTGGAGTTGGTGAACATTTGCAGATCTAGTGTCCTGTAAACACTGATTCCAAGAGCAAAGCATGACTTGGTATGTAGCCTTCCATGAAATTTGTCTATGTTTTTAAAAAATCCTGAATATAACCTTAAGGAAATTTAAATTCATTTGTGGGGTTTTAACCATCGTATTTAGTCAAGAAAGGTTGCACATATGGGAAAGAAAGGATTGTATGAGAAACACCATGTTGCCACAATAATATCAGTTCTCATTGTCTTAAAATAGTTTAGGGACTAAAATGACTTTATTTCATTCCCACAAACTTGAATGCGTGCAGAACCTACATCAAATAAATGATATGCATTAGTTTAGAAATCTGTGGATTCTAATCACAATGATATCACTTAGCTTTACAAGGAGCAACATTTACAAATTATGAAGGGGCTGGGGATTTAGCTCGGTGGTTAGAGTGCTTACAAAGCTTTTGTAAATAAGGAGGGAAGAGCGGGTGAAGAGAGAGGAGGGGAATGGGAAAAAAAGAAGCAGCAAGATATATCATGTACAGCTACAAATCCCATATGATGAATATTATCACTACGTGAATCTAAAATGTATCCTTAAAATAAATTTTTAAAAAAACTATGGAAGTCTTTTTTTATTGCTGATATATGCCAATTACCTGGTCCAAATATAGGGCATATGGTAGATATTTCATAATTTAAAACATATAGACGTGTGCAAACTGAAATACAAAGAAATTGTAAGTCATCAATTTTAACCATAACCCACTTGGGTATATATGGAGGCTGGTAGGAGGTGAGATCTATTTAAAATCACCAAATGCAATGTGAAAAACTCCACATATGAGAAGATGTGTTATTTTAAAAACTGCTATAAAAATGGATAAAATTAACTTACCCTACAGTGCTCATCCAGAAAACACGCGGTTACTCTAAGAATTTGATGCTGCTTTTTGAATAGAAAATGATTTTTTCTTTTTGGTATTCTATCGTGCTTGCCTCCTCAGGGAAATTAGGTCTTGGTCACATCTATCCACATGTAAATCCATCTCACCAGACATTTCCGTTGTAACTATAATAATTTAGCAGGAATATTCACTTTTGGTCAGCTGTGTCCTCAGAGGCCAGGAAATTCAACATTGGAAGGTTGATTTTAGGTTCAATTGGAGTTTTATGGAAATCTTAAGAATAGTTAAAAGTCTTCCCCTTCTTGCCTTTATTTTAGATTCCCCAATGGTCACTATCAAATACATAAATAAATCCTAAATGCAAATTGTAAATGGAAATTTAGAATTATCTTTCTCCTTGTTATATCTGAGGATTGTTGTTAAATCAATGATTTTGTTCGTCTATAGGACAAAGACTGTCACTGCAGTTCCTTCAGGGTGCTTTGTCACTGCCCTGGGGTGTGCCCAGGGGAGATCATCCTCTTTCAACTCACACACTATGACCTCATGACTTGTTTATTTTATTATTAGTGGCCACAATGTAAATGATGATAATTTGTTTTTGCTGACGTTAATATTGCATAATTTTCCCTGTAAGAATAAACTGATATTATCATGGTGAACCCTCAAAGACATCACAGATTTCTATTCTAGGAGCCTTTTTTCCCTCAATTCTGCTCCTACCTCCCACCTTGCCTGTTTTCTCCCTCCTTCCTCTCCCTTCCTCCCTCTCTGTCTTCCTTCCTTTCTTTTCTCCAGCCATCCCTTCCTCCTTTAAATATTTTTCTGTTTCTCCTTTTTTTCCTTCTCCTCTTTATTCCTGTCTTTTTTTCCATGTTGCTAAAGTATAATCATATGGTGACAAATGACACTTAGTTTCTGTCCACAAGCATCACATGAAAATATTCTAAAAAGAAGACAAAAATCTGCTTTTTAATTTTCAGGCCCCAACATTATTGTTTAGCTTTTTCCTGTATAATCCTGGAAAATTATTTATTATTCATTTATGTATTTATTTTGGTTTTTTGAGACAGGGCCTCACTGTGTAATACAGGCTGGCACTGAACTTATGATGTAGCCCAGGCTGGACTCCAACTCATGGTGATCCTCCTGCCTCAGCCTCCAGAGTGCTGGGATTACAGGTGTGCACCACCAGGCCCAGTTAGGACTTTTGGATTTATTTAAAATAAAGTAACAATGTGTGTAGCCTTATTCACAAGTTTTAATATCCCTGTACTGTTTCTTAAAAATAAAACTTTTATGTAATTAAAAATAACCAAGAACTTGGTGTTTAAGATTTTTCTGGTTAAAAAAGTCCAAGACTTCTTAGAGAAATGGTTGCTTGTAGGACAGGTCAGGAAACATACAAGAGGAGCCTGGATCTTCTTGTAGTAGCAGGAAGTACAGAAATTGCTTGGAAAAAATCAGGTGTTCATATGGTAAAAGGACACAAGAGAAACTGAGGAAAGACTCATAAAAGCCAGAACCCGAGCGCTTCGAGCACCAAAATAAATAACATGGTAGAGGATGTAACTGAAGTATGAAACAAATATCCAAATAAGTTGGTCCTGAGATAAAGTGAATGACTGAATAAAGAATTAAGGGTGAAGTACAGACGAAGTTCTCAGGCAGAAGTATTCCAGCTAATTTCTGTGTAAATACTGCCCATTCAAGGTGATGAATTCAACTCCTATCCTTCGAGTGCAGGCTTTGAGAATAACTTCCATCCAGACAGTCAGTGCCCTGGGAAGTAAGCTATGCACAAGAGGACGAAGACTGTAAGATTCCACCCAGATGAGGAGTCCAGAGAAGTCATACCTGAGGTATATACATGATATGTTGGGACCCCAGAGGTAGAAGGTGCAATGGTGGTTTCTAGACACTAAGGCAAGAGAGAAATGGAGAGAAATGGGGAGATGTTCAACGCAATGCAGAATTTCATATGGGACGTAAAAACGTGGAGATGGACGGTGGTGATGAGAGTACAGCAATGTGAATACACTTAAGACCACTGAACTGCATATGTCCAAACGGATAAAATGGCATATGTTGTGTTGTGTTTTATCACAACAAAAACAATGAAGGAATAAATAAACACTGGAGAAAATGAGAGAGGGAATTGATTTAAAACAAGCCCAGCAAAAGATACATGTATGTAGGAAAAGGTACTTATATTTATGAACATTTACCTCATCTGTTTGAGGAAATTAATAGGCAAATAAGTGTGAATTCAATCACAGAATTTCCCCTTGCTTATACAATTTTTAAAGTCATGTTTAAATAAAAATATGAGGTTTGCAAAAATAGAATCACATTTCGCACATTGTTCTGCATCTTGTATTTTACTTAAGCGTGTGTCCACATGCTCACACTGGGTGTAAAAGTAGTTTCCACCCCATTTTCTCCCATGATGTACTTCGTCCCATGTACACCACGGCTTCTATTCCACCTCCATAAGAATGATCTACTATTTTTCTTTATACTTTTATTCCTGTATATACATACCACAGCTGTAGATGTCCATTAGAACTTATATGGAGAGGAGCTATCGCGATTTTGGTCCTTGTCTGCTGTACAAAATAGAATCTTGTTATAAATTACTTTGCTGTATACTACACTTACTTCTCAATAACACATCATAGAGAAGCCTCCAGGTAAAGTCATTAGACAGTTTTGGGGTTCAACAATATGCTTACTTTGGAATACGTACCCATAATTTAGTTTATTGCCTGCTGGCCATTGACTTTATTTCAGCAATTTGATGTTACAAAGATTATAATTACTACAGCTAAAAACATTGATATAACGATACATTTATTTCCTGTGGAGAGAACGCTTAGAAGGGCTATTGCTCAACAAATTCCCATGAAATTTTACCAGTTTTTAGAGTTCTAGAGTCTTTAGAGTTTTTCTAAATTTTAGAGTTTTTCTAAACTCCTTTTCCAAAGAGTGAGAAGGATTTGCCCATCTATCAGCAATAGGTAGTATGAGTCTTCTCGCTCTTTCCTCTAGTATGGGAGACGTTTAAAGTGGATTGCATTTCCCCACTCAATTTGACCATCTTTTCATTTTTATGATGGTTATTGGAATTTGCTTTCTTGGCCTACTTATTTTTCGCTCCTCCTTGATTTGATATTGAATTTATTGTCTTTTATTTTTCAGTTTTTAAAAAGTTTGTTGAATGTTGTAGATATCAACCATTTCAGAGTTTTGTTATACAGATTATACATAGATATCCTGCTGTGTAACAATTAGCTTCCAAGCAAAGTAGTTTAAAGCGGCACCCATTATTCCTCCCTTGGGTGTAGATGAGACCCCCAGGGGAAGCGACTGGGTGTGGCTCCTCTACCAGGAGATAAGTGACCTAAATGGCATGTTGTCTTCTGCCCACAAGTTCAATGAACAAGTGAAGCAAGACAGAGATGGGTCAGCCTCAAAGGCTCTCAGGCTAACATGTGAGGAGCTGGAAGTACAGGTGGTCATCAGGCAGCAGAGAGCCCGAAATCCAGCCCAACACCACAGTCCCGAGACTTGGGGCACAAGGAATGACCCATCAGTAAGACTCAGTTGTTCTCCCAAGAGTGATTCCCTAGTCCATCAATCTCTGCAGCAATAAATTCTGTCCTCCAAAGAGTCTTTCTGGATAAGAAACAGGGTGTGCTTCCAGCTAGGAGAGCTCATAGTTTGTTAGCTGCCTAGGAGAGCTTGCTAGCTGGAGGCATTTTCTCTTGCAGCGTCTCTATTCCTTTTGCTCCAACCTGGGCCGACTCTCCTAGAAACTCCGGCTTCTCCATGTTAAATGATGCCCGGTGATGAAAGGTAACCCTGCAGTCTCTGGGACACAGTCTTCTCGCTTTATGCATCTGAGGCTGTTGTAGGGCATTGCAGCACCCTTAAGAGCCACGAGACCCTTTCAGTTTGCTGAGGGGATCTAGAAGACACCATCTTTTTTTTTTTTTTTAATTTTTTTTATTTTTACCAAGAACATGTATTGGTACATTGTATACATAATGATCATAATCAACATGGTTATTTTGTACCTGTACATGATACATCTTGGCTTTCCCCACCTTCCCCCCTTCCCCTCCCCTCCCTTCCATTCACCCACCCCTCCCTATTTGCAACAAGTGTAACTAAATTTAGTTACACTTTACCATTTTTTCCCCTTTCATCTTACTTTTCTTTTAACCTTCTTCTTTAGCCTTTTCCCTATCTAGTTCTCCTCTCTTTTGAATACAATAACTATTCTACCCCTTTGTCCTTATTTACACTTACGGTTTCTCATATCAGAGAAACAATTCGATGTGTACTAATAAGTGTCTGATTTATTTCACTTAAGATCTGATTTATTTCCCTTAATAGTATATTCTCAAGGAACATCCATTTACATACAAATGACACCATCTTAACTCTTCCCGAGATTTTAGCAAAGTCTCACTGTTGATTTTGAATTTATCTCAAAGATGTTTCTTACTGAGACTCTTGCTGGGTGGATATACTGAAAATAACGCTTTTATGTTTTCAACCCAGCAAATATTTTAAAAATTTTTTCCTATTATTTTAACTGTAAATATTTTTGAGATATGTTGTGATATTTCGATATATGAATGTAATTGGTACTGACTGGCTCAGGGCAATGAGTGTTACCCTCTCCTTAGCATTCCTTTGATTTGAGAGGCTTTGCACTCCACTCTTCCAGTGACTCACAAAACATGATTCCGTGTTGTGAACTAGTCTCCCTGTGGCCTGGAAAGCAGTAGGACATATTCCTGCTGTCTAGTTGAGTTTTGGTACCCATTACCCAGCCTCCCTCTACTCTAGTGACCATTAATCCTGATATGTCAACTCCACTGAATTGAGAAATGCACACTCCCGGGTGTGTCTGAGTGTGACAGGAGGCTGGTCTTCGGTATAGTATACAGCCCTTCCTCCTTCTCTCTGCTACTGTCCCTCACTCTGCTTCCCTGCAGCCATGAACTAAACAGCTTTGCTCCTCCACACCCAACCCTGCTGAAGGTATGAGTGGATCTCCTACAACTGCATACTGCATTAAACCATTTCTCCTTTGATTTGTGGATGTCAGGTATTGTGTCCAGCAACTAGAAAGCTGACTAATACACCTCCATCTTCTGGCACTTCCAGATTCTAATAATCACTATTTTACATATTCAGATTGACATTTTGCCATCTACATATTTAAGAGAACATATGGCATTCGTCTGTGTCTGATTTATTAAATTATGCTTAGAAAGAAAATAGCCCTTCTTTAGCTCATCTTTTTCTTCCACTGTTTGTCATACCCAGAAAAAAGCACTCCACTGACACTTTCAGCATTTGACCTAGAGATCTTCTTAATTATATGGACAAGTCGATTAAAATTTCAAAAAGTTAAAAAAAGGTGTGAATTATTATTATTCTAATTGCAAAGATTTAAGTAGCATAGTGTGATAATAATTCGATTACTGTACACGGTGTGCCATGATCAAATAAGGGTGGTTAGAATTTCCTTGTTTTAGTAAAAAAAAAAAAAATGACAGTGTTTCTAATTGTGCTGTCACTCTGTGGCCTTGGTCACCCACTGTCCACCCCTTCAAAATAGCGTATGATCATGGCATTTCTCATCTTCTCCCACTGTCTTGTCTCAAAGCTAATTTTACATCTTACGGATTTTTGTTCACATTTCCTGCTACAAGGTTCTGTACCAGCTACTTGCTCCTAGAAAAGAAAATAGAATCTTTTCCTTTCTTTCTTAATTTTGAGGTTAGCTATCTGGGCTGGACTCCACGGTGATCCTGCCCCTGCTGGATGACTCCTGTTCCTGCGGGCTTCCCGTGGCTCAGCCAGGGCGTGTGGATCCAAGACAGCACCCATCAGGCGTCTGTTGATTTATGCCGGCTGCACGCTGAGTATCCCTCTCCACATGACCCCTCATTTTCAACAAAGTTAGCCATCGGAGCGTTCTGGAAGAGGCAAATTGAAGGCCACAAGGTTTCCCTTGAAAGTATTCCCTCAGGACTCACACGTGGTGACGTCTACATTCTCTTGGTCAAAACAATTTGAAAAACCAGTCCAGAGTCTGCCTGCTAGGAAAAAATGAAAAAATCGCATTGAAAATAGATATATGTAAAAGGGAAATGAAGAATTTGTGGTCACTTTTGCATTCTATCACACAATTATCAAATACATTTATACAATGTTTGGCATATAAATAATTTTTGCCAAACAAATATTGTAATTTATTTATATGTATGCAATCTTTTCTAAATTTTTGGGTCCAGTCTTAATTTATATGATCTTCCTCACATACAGTGTCCAAGATTTAATTCATTATTTTTGCCTTAATCCATAGAAAACCTATTTTCATAATTAATATAATAATTTGATATCTCTTTATTACCTTCCAGCTTCATAGCCAGTCTCAATAATGTTATTTAAAAATCATTTTCCCTGCAGATCTAAAATTTCATCTTCATAAATTTATCATAGGCCGGAAACTCTTTTTAGACATACTCTACATTGCACTGATATATTCATTTGCCAGGGCTATCATAACAAAATACCACAAACTAAGTAATTTAAACAATAGTCATTTTTTCACACATTTCTAGATGCTAGAAATTAAAGGGAAAGTGCCGACAGTTTTGATTTCTTCTGAGGTCTTTCTCATTAACTTCCCAAATAACTACCTTCTCACTGTGACCCAATATGGTCTTTCTTCCCTACCTGCGTCTCTGGTGTCTGAGTGTGCAGATTTCCCGGGAAGCCAGTCACAAGGGCGCCGCTCGGGTTGCTGTGAGACCCGCCCTGAGGGCGGAGTTTTAATTTATTCATCGCTGCAGAGGCGCTGCCTCTGAACACAGTCCCATTCTGAGGTAGAGGGTTAGGGCTTCAGCAGATGACTCCCGGGAGCGGCCAGACTCATTCTGCAGCACTGGATCTCTTTGTTGGTTGCTACATTGAAACTTTATCGACTTTATTAAAGTGTCTCTATAATCTACACTGTTACCAAGAACAACTTCTTGAGTATTTTTTTTTTATTTTTTCCTTCCTTTAAACTATTATAGAAGGGATTCTCATCTATGAACTTTAAAGTAAATTTGTTAATAACAAATAAAATATATATTCTAATTGAAATTGCACTATGTATTTATATCAATTGTGAAATAACAGATTTATGATAATGAATGTTATGGTTTAATATCATAAATACCACTTGGTTATATTTTGTTAATTTTTTTCCATAAAATTGTATAATTTTTTCAGGTAAGATTTAGATTTTGTAGATGGAAATGTTAACATGTGTGCAATAATAAAATTCATTAAGGAGCAAGCCCAGGAATAGGAGGTCATTTCTTCCAACTGATAAAGGAATCAATAAAATACTTAGAGTTGACATAATACTTAATTGACAGACTCTGTGTTTTCTCTTTAAAACTGGGGACAGGCAACATACTCACTCTTGGTACTTGTATTTCTCATTGTACCCAGAGCCTCTATCTGTGCAATATGATAAGAAAAATAACTGTCCCTGTTCACAGGCAGCATGATTATCAAAATTCTATGCACTCTATTAAAAATCTTTATGGTGTCCTATAAAAGACAACTCCTAAAATTAGTAAGTTAATTTAGGAGTTTAGCAAGGTTATCAAATGTAACTTGTGAATCAACTCGCAAACCTAAAAAAAAAAAAAAAAAAAAAAAAATTAGCAAAAGTGGAA
>QZML01000560.1:3743789-3791267 GCA_016801275.1 Hystrix brachyura
AGGAAGATTGCCATGAGTTTGAGGCCAGCCTGGGCTACACAGTGAGTTTGAGTCCAACCTGAACTACATAGTGAGACCCTGTTTCAAAAACATAAAAATAAATAAATAAAACACAGTAGTATTTATAATTACTCCAAAAATCATTTGTTCTATGGAAATGCAGATGTTTGATTTTCCCAAAACTATTTTTTGAAAACACTACCATTACCCCATAAACTGCTCGTGCACATTTGTCAGAAGTCAATTGACCACATGTTTGGTCTCCTTTGGATATCCTATCTCATCCCATCGATGTATGTGTCTATTCATTCAACAGTATCAAACCGTATCAATTACTATGGCTTTATGGTAACCTGTGAAATGTGGTGGTGTAATATTTCTAACATTGTCATTCTTTTCGAAAACTGAGGTAGTTATTCTAGCTCCATTTCTAGCTCTGGGGAAAAAAAAAAAACAACTCTTCAATCTAGCATAATCTTGAGATTTCTGCGCATATACATATGTGGATATTCCCTATCGCCCCCAACAAGATTGAAGTTCGATGTATGGGTTTTGATCCTTCACTTCTCAAATAACTTTATTTTTATTTTGATTTTAAAATCCACCAACTCAGTCTACGTTAATGCATAAGCCTATTCGACTGAGTATCTGCAATTCCATATTCTAGCCGGCTTTTTTTTGCCTCTGTTCAATGTTAGGGAAATCTAATGTGGTCCAAACTTCCCTTTGTATGAAACCAGGAATTAGGAATAGGTATTTTGTACTGAATTAAAGGAATTTCATCTAGTTCCATCATTGATCAAGAAAAAAAATAACAAAATACAAATAAGTAGTTTGGCAGTATGAAGATATTTGAAAACAGTGTACTTAGATATTTAAATAGTTTTTTGGATAATAAGTTACACTTCTATGTACATTATAATATCATGATATACATTGCGATTTTGAGCTTATGTTGGTTTTCTTGTTAAGTACGCCTGGCCTTACCGTAGCTAACGTTCTAGGCAGAGCTGATGTGACTGGTTTGTTCAGTCCTGGGCTTTAAACAGCACACTCTCCCTGAAAGCCGTGATCAGGTATGTTGGTCACTGAGATCGCTTTTGGCATTATTGAGTCAATTAGACTCTCTGGGCATGTTCTTTGTCACTCAAGAAGCCTTGAAGGAAGAAGAAACAGTCTTTACTTTGTCAACAGCAAAGGTAAGAGATGATTTTCCAAAGTGATGTTTCCATTTGCCTAATTTGTCAGAGAGTAGTAAGAAGCTCACTGCCTGCACTTTCTGGATTCACAGGAGGGAGATAGCCCGGAACGCCTGAGTGAGTGCCTGGAGGCTGATGATGCTGCCAAGCTGATTTCCTTGTGCCCGGTGGCTAGTTCCCACGGTAATGCTGTGTTTCTTGCTGGACATTTGCTTAAAATGCATTTATGGGAGTCAACCAGACTGAATGCACTCAGCAGTCAGAGACCCACGTGGACGCCCAGGCTACACTCAGGCAGCAGAGCCCATTAGGGACTGACAAAGGAAGGAGGTGAGGAGGGAGCTAGGAAAGTGTCATTTATGCAGGAAAACCAGGAAAGACCAAGTACTAAAGCCCAGGGCCCCAAGTAAATGAGAGTGGGCCTAATGAAAAGCAGGCAGGGGCACTCAAGGAAACTGAATCTCCCTGCCTGCTCTGTTTATGGGCCTCTCCAGTAACTGACCATTTAGCAGCCCATCTGAGTCTCCCAGCTGTCAAAACAGTAAAGTGCAGGGCAATCCGTCATCCATTGCCATCCAAGCCGGTCAGATTCACTTTGGAGGCTCTAATTCAGGGCTTGCTCACCCCACCTGCTCAGCTTCTCCCACTGGCACCCTGAGCAAGGTGTCAAGAGCACAGAGGGAAGCAAGGACTCCAGAAGAGTCCAAGACCAGAAACAACCAGTGTCTGAGGGGGCGTGTGTCTGTGTTTCATTAAACAAAAACCTAGAAAAAAGGACAGCGTTTAACTTGATGTACAGCTCTATGTTGTATTTTGTATTGTGTCCTTCAGTCTCTACATCTCTGGTACCCATGACCCTCATGTAAAAAGAGTTTTTAATTTTTCAGTTTTTTCACAGACTTCCAAAGCTCACAAACTGTGTAACAGAAGCCAGACTGTCTTTAATGCTGGTAGCTATGTTCACATATGGTATTTTCTCATTGAACTGTCTTCTTGTCTTCTCTCTACCTAAAGGCCTCCTCTGCCACATTCACACAACATCTCCCCAGTTACTAAGTACCCAGTCTGTGCTGCCACCTGACCTGGTCCACACATACATGCCGGACATGCGACCCCTAAGTTCTTTCCCACACGTGCGCTTTCTCGCAGACTCACTTACAGCTGCTGCTTTTGACGCCACCGCACTAGGACATCCTGCGTGGACATCTCCCAGGCATCTCGGCCACTAAGTGTTCAAATCTGACATTTTACATCCAGTCTCTTCCTCATACACACACTCAGTTTGCTCCGCCTGCAGTCTCTGCCCCGCCCCGACAGGGCTGTCCAGGAGTAGCTCTGGGGCTACCACTCTGGCCTTAGGAAACAGTTTTCCAAGTTCCTGACGATAAACCTCAAACATGAAATGGCTGGTCTCTCGTGTTCTTGATATTGTTTAACGTTTTAGACTTCTCTTTTGCCTTGTATCTTCATTCCATTGATATAGCCATAAAGACATTACATGCTTAATTCCTCAAGTTCTTATTTTCTTTTTTCCCCTGCACTACAGAATTTTCTGCCTAGCAAGCTATTGCTCTCCTTTGTTGACTTGCTAGCTCTTCCTTCGTTCCGGTTTTCCAAGACTGATTGATTGACGGTTTTGATGCCACACCACGTGCTTTCACGTGTCACATCTGTGCCTGCCCTGCGCTCGGCACTGGTCAGTGCTCTTTCCCCTTCCAGCATCAGTCTTCCTGTCTGCGAGAGTGATGGCGGGTCTTTATTATTCACCATTGCAACCCCAGGGGCCAGCACAGCGACGTGCTAGGTGCCTAGCGATAGATGCTGTCGCAACCATTCTTTCTTCGTACTAAATACTCTGCAAAGTATTGCTTTCATTTTGCTAAAATGTGAAGGTCATGCCTTTGGTACTGTATGTTAAAAAGTCATTATTAATTCCCATGACAACCTAGATTTCTTCTTCTAATATTATCTTCTAGCAGTTTTATAGTTTTGTATTTTATGTTTAGGTCTGTGACCTGCCTCTAGTTAATTTCTGTGAGTTGGATAAGGTCGCCTAAAGCTGGGTTTGCTTTCTTGTTGGTTGCTTTGTTTTTGCTTGACTGCCTACTTAGAGAAGTGGCTGTAGTTTTTTTATAGTTTCTCCTGTTGTGTTGACTTTGCTCTTTTGTCAAAGATTAGTTAATTAGTTCTGTGGCGTCTGTCTCTGGCTTTCTATTCTGTCCCACTAATCTATTTATCTATTCTTTCATTAATGATATATTCATTTGATCACTATAGATTATTTTTCTTCAGACGTAGATACCTTGTTTTATTGAATGTAATTTATTTATTGGTTACAAAAAACTTTTCTGCTATCAAAATGGTGCCTGTTAATCTAAACTGATAATGTACTTATCACATGCAAAATATTTCTTAAATAGCCACTTTTGAGCACTAATATTTTATCTGAGTGCATGTTCATGTATACATCCTGATAAGCTTTTTAGTGAATGTTGAAGTCAGATAGTGCCAGTCCTCTGACTTTTTCCTTCTCTTTCAATATTGAGGTGACTACTATGGGTCATTTGCTTCTCTGTTTAAATTACAGATCATTTTGTTGATTCAGAAAAGTAACTGGCTAGAATTTTAACTGGGATTATATTTCATCTATAGATCAAATTTGGAAGAACTACATCTTGATTATACTAAATCCTCCTATCTAGGAATGTGGAATAATGCTCTCATTCATTAATTCTTTGGTTCCTTTCTACAGAGTTATGTAGTTTTCTTCATATAGATGTGCACATTTTTGTCAGAGCTTCACCTAAGTGCTTCACTTTGGGGGATGTTATTTATTTGAAATATCACATGTTCATTACTGGTAGACAGGAGAGTCACTTTGCATATTACTTTTGCATCCTGCAATGTAGCAATAATTGCTTATTAGTTCCAGGGAGATTTTGGTCAACTCTTGCAGATTTCCACATAGATAATCTCGCCATTTACAATCAAAAACAGTTCAATGTCTTCCTTCTCAATCTAAATACCCTTTACTCCCTTTTTATCTTATTTTGTTAACTAGAACTTCTTGTACAATACTTAAAATGAAAAAAAAAATACTTAAAGGGAGTGTTGACAAGAAACTTTCTTGCCTTACTCTTAATCTTAGTTCTTTTTAATTATTCACCATTAAGTATGACCATAGCTGTAGGTTTTGTTTGCTCGTTTCTGTAGATGTTCTTTATTAAGTAGAGGTAGCTCTCCTCAATTTCTTAGTATGTGCAGATATTTTATTGTGAATGGATATTTGATTATGTCAGATTTTTTCCTACATCTATTGATATGATTATGTGATTTACTTTTAACTCTGATTCTATGATGGGTACATTAATTTATTTTCTAACGTTGAACCAGTTTTACTTCTCAGGGATTAATCCCACTATGTCATGGTGCATGATTTTATATAGCATTATACTTAATTTACGAATATTGTGTTGAGTACTTTTGCGTGTATGTTCATGGGAAGGATTGGTTTGTATGTCTTGTATGTTTTCTTGTTTTCTTGTATGTCTTTGTGTAATGTTCGTATCACAGTAATGATTGCCTCATAGGATAAACAAGGAAGTGTTTTTTCTGCCTCTATTTTCTGAAAGCAATAGTAGAAACTTAATAGCACCTTTATCTAACTGTTTAGGACAGTATACCAGTGAATCTGTCTATATTTGATGTTTTGTGTCTTGGAAGGTTATATGTTATGGACATAATTTTCTTTATAGATATAATTATATTCATTGTCTACTTTTTCTTGTATACATTTTGGTAGGTTTTGTCTTTCAAAGAATTGGTCTTTTCTCTCTGGTTTTTAAAACTTGTGGGCATATCATGATATTCCTTTATTTCCCTTTTAAAGCCCATTAAATCAGAAATGATGTCCTTTCTTTCATTTCTGATAAGAGTAGTTTCTCACTCTCTCTCTCCTCTCTTCTTTTTCCCCCTCCCTCATTACCTGCCTAGAAACATCAATTTTCTTGACCTTCCAAAGAATCAGATTTTGGTTTTATTGACTTCCTGTTTTTTATTTCATTTACTTTGGTCTAATTTTTGTTATTTCATTTTTGTTGTTTAATTTGAAATTAAATTTATTCTTCTTTATCTAAGGTGGAATGCTTAGTCATTGGTTTTAAATCTATTATATACATTCATTTCTATAACTTTATTTCTTAACTGGTTTCTATGAATCTCATAACTTTTGATAATTTGTGTTTTCACTTTCTTATCATCCAAAAATATACTTTTAACTTCTCTTGAGATTTCTAGTTTGACCCGATGTTCCTTATAGATGTGATGTTTAATCTCCAAATCCTCAAGATTTTTTCTATTTTTCTGTTATTGATCTTTCATCTAATTCCTTTGTCATCTAACAGTATATATTGGATGATTTATATTTTATTAAAAAAATTTAAGGAGTATTTTGCAGCTAAGGATGTGTTTTGTCTTGGTTAATGTACTATGTGATCTTCAAAAGGATGTATATTCTGGTGTTGTTGAACAAAGTCTATAGATGTCGATTCTGTCCAATTGACTGATGGTGTAAACCCTGTCCTTACTGATTTTCTGCCTACTAGATTAGTCTATTTATGATAGAGAGAATGTCTACAAATATAATAGCAGATTCCACAGCTTTCTGTGCATTTCCATTAGTTTTCACTTCACACAGTTTGGCACACACATTAAGCCTTCCTTAAATTGAGCAAATTTTGACCTTAAAGCTGCCTTCATACATACTTTAAATTTGGTCTAAAGGTGTCCATGACCACTGCCTTGTATATACTTTAAATGAAAATAAAGGGTGTTACCAACCAGTTGTTGGGTTCCTGTCAAGCCCCAGAAAGAATTACAAGGTAGAGAGTCAAGAGAGGACTGAGCAAAGTATTCTATTGTAGAGTGAGAGAAGAAAGCATTTATTATGAAGGAAATGAAAAACCCAGGCAAATGAACCTGGGAGGGGGCCCAGGCCAAAAGGACTCTCTGCCTGGGGGGTTTTGTAGACAAAAATGATTACGACTCAACCTATGTGGTTACAAGCAGGACAGTTTAACCTAGAAGTGGACCTGTAGGAACTTGGGAATGTAGCAAGTGTACTTTGGTAAGTACCGTTGTTACAGGAGGTAGAGTGTGGCAAAACTGGCTGGGGAAATGGGCAGGACTTTTCAATTAGGAGGTCCCAGGGCAACTCGAGGACCCATATGCAGGACTTCTCCAGAGCTCAGTAGAAGATGCAGCAGCCTGCAGGAAGTGGACCACATAAAAGAGGAGTGGTGGTCACGGAGAGCTGCTATCGTGTGTGACTCTGCATGACAGCCCATGCTGTGTCTCTTCGACATGGCGTGTACTTTTTACTTTTGCTTTGCATCCTCTTTTTCTTTGTTTGACCCAAGTTTACTCTGCAGAGCCAGTTTTTCCCTTACTGATTTACCCTCACTTCTTTTTAATAAATTTTTCGGCACCGTTATTGCTTGTCTCATCCAATTCTTTGTTCGAGACAAGAAGGACCTGGAGTATTTTTGAGCAGCAAGCCTTCTCTAAAGGAGCTACCCTGTAACACCATTAGTTGTAACTTCAAACAGAACAAAAACATTCTTTAGAGAGGTACGTATATCTTATTTCTGGACAAGAAAATCTCATCAATCCAATGAGATCTTTTTTTGTCGAGCTTCTGGTGCGTTGACCGCGGCCATCGTGGCCTTGGCTGTATCTCCTCTGGCCGCCTGTCCTGTCGGTACCACTCTTTGCTGGCACACCTCTGTACTCCCCTCGTGGGCCAGGGTCCCTCTGAGAAATCCTGCATCTTCCCACAGTTCCTGCTCATTCTCAGCATCATGTTTTACAGAAATCGATTGTTTAGATCACTTTTGGGTGTGTCTTGTTACCCAACCTTAGGCAATGGGACCTGAGTCAACCACACCAGTGCTGAGGGGTCCTGGTTCGTTCTCCAGTCTCTTTTTATCTCCCTGTTTTAAAGGGGCCCGAAACTGAAAAGTACCAAACCCCTAAATGTCTGCCTTTACCTCAAAAACCCAGGCTATTGGGAAAACATTGAACAGTTTTACACCAGACATCTGGTGGACCCATTCCTTTCAGACTGAACCAATTCCTCCACTAACAGAAGTCCCCCAATGGTTTCACTCATGGGATGATTATCAACTAATCTAATTAGCCCTGTAAGTTTTCCATCTTTCTGTTTGATCTTGCTTCCCCACGGGAACTTCTCGTTGTAATGAAACTCCTTAATCCTGTGCTGCCGCCTCCTTCTTACTGTCATGTCTTTGCTATATCCCCAAAGTCCTTCTTCATCAAAACACTATACCTTTCTAGCACACCTTCTATTTTTAGTGATTGTCTTGAACTTCCTTCGGAAGTTTTGCAGAGACAAATAGAGCTTTAGCCACAAACTAATGATGTAATGAAAGAGGAGTGCACTCTGACAGACTTAACAATGACTGTTCTTTCCGTACGTCTTTCCTTCAAGTCTGTGTCTCTTCACCTCTTGTTCAATTATCTGTTGGCCAAAAAGTCAGAAGAATTGCTGAAAATCTTTTAAATTCAATTCCTAGAGTTTTTTTCTCCATAAAATCAATTGGTTCATTATAAAATATTACAGGAAAAAGAAGGATATACCAGTTTCAGATTAGAGAGGTTGTTTAGTAATAAACATTGTGGGCTCAAAATGCATCAAGGAATATTTTCTGTAGGGATAGCAATAGTATCAAATTCCCTATTTGCAAATGGACTTGATTTTAAGCATTATGGTCTTTCCAAGAAACATAAATTACACTGGTAAGTTAGAGATGTAGTCATTTTTCAATATCCAAAATTAAGCACCAAGAGTTCTTACCTGAGAATTGCAGTACCTATTGCATATTACAGGCTGTAATTAGATCCAGCACTTAAGATTTATCCTAATTGTTTAAAACCAGTAGCAGTAGTGCCAAAGAATGAATGCTCTTTAAGAATGAACTTTTTTTTGCAAGTTTCACATGCAGTGAAGGTTCTAGTGAATTTTAATCATATCGGTATCTGTCAGTAAGTATACTAATATCTTACGAAATTCTTTACTTCCTTCCAATTTCCACAAAAAATGCTGCGACCTAGGTAAATCTGATATTTTAGTACTATTATTAGAGCCACAATTGTGTTGGTGTGTTGTCAGAATCAGTGGCATTTTGTGTAGATTTACACAAGGTTTCATTGGATATTACTGAGTTAATACCTTCTGTTAGCAGATCTTACACTAAATACTCAGAAGGAAAAAATCAGACAAAAATTCTGCTACAGCCCAAACTATTGTATAGCAATCTTGCCTTTCTTTAAATTATTTTTTATTTTTTCTGGCATCTGTGGGGGGGGGGGGTTGCACGTGCATTCATTTATCTACACCTATCTTAGGCCTACACTCCCTCTTTTGCGACCTGATAACCATTCCTTTAAAAAACATAGTTTAGCACGTAGGTGCAGTGGTAGAGTCCTGAAATCCTGGTACTTTGGGACGCTAACCCAGGAGGATCACAAGTTCAAGTCCAACCCAACCTATGTAACAAGTGACTTAGCGAGATTCTGACTGAAATATAAAAATAGGCTGGACATGTAGCTTAGTACAATCCCCAGTACAAAAGAAATCTAGACATTTAGAGGAAAAAGAAGAACAAAAGAGATACTTGGAATGTGGTCCAAAAAGTCTCAAAGGCCTTTCCCATAAATATTAGTAAAAAGATTTAGCTATCTGGCAGAAATCTTGTTCCACTGACCTGAAAAGAATTTGAGTCCAGGTGTTCTCTAAAAATTTAATAAGCTTAATATTATTGTACCTAAAACAGGCTTAAAATTTTAGAGTGAAAGTAATAAATCTGTTTGTCTATATATTTATATCTATCTGTTTGATATATATGTATTGAATTGTATATTCTTATAATATTTTAATAATAAATTTTCACTGATCTATTTAATTGCCTTTAAGAAAAATAAGCACTTACATACATGAGGTACTCTGAGAAAATTAAGGACTAATTTAAATGTTTCAAGTTCATGTGATTTGGTTAATTTTTGCTCTTAAGTATATTACTGGCTTGATCAAAACAGACACGCCTTCAGAGTTTTTGTTTTTTCATCAACTAACTACTCTTACTGAGATTTACTAGTAAGGTTACTTACAGATAAGCTTACCCTCTGTATATATTATAAAAATTCCTTAGTGGGAATAATGTTTAGCATGATGACTAGCTGTTTAATGTCTCATCTTTATAAGCACAATTCAAGCCCAATCATTAAGAGCAAGTGAACAAAATAGATGTCAGTAGGATAACAAACAACCTTTTCCACAAACTATTACTCTACTGAAAGTATCTTTTCTATACCAAAAGGGTTAACATTCTTATATTCAAGATTGGAAAATTGAGGCTGAGATAAATCCGCACCAACAGATGATTATCAGCCTTAGTAAACACTTAAGAGAATGATGATAAAAGTTTGTTTCCTCTAGAGTGTCTTCTCTAGGAGAGACTGAGGTGCACTGAGATGGCCAACTTGAGCGGGAACACCCAGCTGGACTGAGTAGGTGCAATTTTGGGCATAGAGGATCCACCTGAGGACTGTTGCCTACACAACATAAAGCAGAGTGGGAGCAGAAGACAGGGGCCGGCTGTTTCCCAGAAGAAGCTCTGTTGCGGCTGGTTCTCCTGAAGGGGACTCTGCTTTCCTCATTGAAGAAGGAGTTCAGGGCCTTGCTGTCATCAGTGATGGATGTTGTTGCTTTGGGGGAGCTCTGGTCTTCATCTCTGCTGTAAGCATCGTTTCCTGGCTCCAGTAAAGGTTTCTTCAGCCATCATCTGCAGAAAAGGATGTACATGGCCAGCGCTGTGGGCTCCCAACCCTTGAAGGGATCTTTTGGGTCTCCAGTGCATAGACAGACATTCAGCGCTCTTCCTGCATTTGGCTTATGGGTGAATGTTGTAACTTGTAAACGTCCTGTATTAAATCTGCTCTCTTGCAAACCACTGACTCTAGAAAGGTAATACAGAGACTAAAGATATTTGGGACTGTTAGTAGAAGTGCTCCGTGCCATGTTAACAAATCATGCTATGAGAAACATATGCTTCTAGAAATTATCATTCATAGATTTACCACTCCACGGATTGCTGATGTGACAGTTTACAAATGCTTATTTCCTAGTATTCATGGTAATTAAAGCCACTATGGGTAAGGGGCCTCATTAATATGTATAAATGAAATTACTAGAGGTAAAAAGAAAAACTCTGTATATGAGTAAAGTAAGATGTGCTCTTGGTTTAAAAAAAGAAGCCTAGGGGTGTGAACAAGTTTTGTTGTGGGAAAAAGCAGAGAAATATTTGTCCTAAAATAGGTAAGTGAATTCTTTTCAGAATGAAAAGAGAAGTAGGAGATAAAACCGAAGTTTTGAGAAAGACAAAGAAAGTTTCAGAAAACAATAGGCAACATTAGAATGTTGTTAAAGGTCTGTGAAAAATGAAACTTTTGAAAGGAATTTTATGTTTAAGTTAGTGAAGATTATAAGAGAATTAATTATAACTCTTTGTAAGAAATTGATTAATATCAAAAGTATATAGATACATGTTGCAAATAGGGAGGGGTGGGTGAATGGAAGAGAGGGGAGGGGAAGAGGGGGAAAACCAAGATATATATCATGTACAGGTACAAAATAACCATGTTAATTATGATCATCATGTATACAATGTACCATTACATGTTCTTGGTAAAAATAAAAAGTTAATTAAAAAAAAAGTGTATAGATACAAAGTTACAATTTTGTCCTCTCTATTAAAATAGTCCAACAAGCTTTTCTTAGAGTATTAGTCTACTCTTGATTGGAAATTGTGATTTATTTTTTACCTTTTATTTAATAAATCTGACAAACAAAGATTTTGTTTATCAAAATAATTTCCTGTGGTTCATATTATATTTACGAGGTATTTTGATAACAAAAAACCTGAGTCTTCTCCTTTGAAAAGGCTAAGATTTTTATTACAACTGCAAAACTTTTTGTATTTGCCTTTCAAGTCTTTAAATTATCACTCTGATTCACACAGTCTATCCATAGTACAATTGTTAACAGATGCACTCTGATTGTCCCAAGTCACTATCCTTGTGATAATGCATGTAGCAAATAATACTGTATGCTTGATCAGAAAAGCAGCATTGAATCTGAAAGGATGTAAATTGAATGTGAAGCAGATTTCCGGGGTGCCCTGACAGCTATCTGATCCTGCAGGAGTCTGAAATGTTCATTGCTCAAAGGCTTGTACTCATGACTCACCATGAAATTGGCAAGGAGCTCTAAATAATATTGAAGGGTTACAGTTTTAAAATTATGAAAAATAGTTCCTAATCAGTGTTTAGCTTGCCAGACTCACAATGTTGGGAAGATAATAAAAACTTCAGAGAGTGCATTTTTACCATTGAACAACTTCATTTATAAATGAGCCTCATTCCGTGGTGCCTCTCAGTAAGGTACCAGCACATCAGTCTAAGAGTTTGCATTGTCTTAGGTTGAATATAAACTTTCCCACGTGGAAAAGCTGATGCTACGACTACAGTGAAGAGACAGTTAGAAATTGCATCTCCTTTATAGAACACCTCTGCAGAAGCTCTCAGAGCCACAGGAAACCATTTTGCTGTGCAAATTATAAAAAAATGAAAAGAGTAATGTGAAAACAATGATCTTGCCATTATCTCTATTGTCCTCATTCTTCTGGGAAAAGTGAAAGGATGAATATGATTTCTAAAAATTGAAACTAGCAAAGTTAACTAAATCAGTTGGGTTACCTTGGCCAAAGGTATTAGCCACACCTCTGATAATTAAATCCACTCCTAAGCGAGCCATCATCCTCTATTCTGTTCCACTTGTCCTGCATCTGTGTGCTAGCACCATGCTGTTTTTATCACTGTAGCTTTGTAATACAGTTTAAATCCAGAACCGTTATACTGCCTACTTTGCTCTTGTTGCCCAGGCTTGCTTTTGCTAGTCTGGGTCCCTTAGTTCCTTATGAATTTTAGCATTGTTTTCTTCAGTTTCAGGATGAACGCTGTTTCTTTCTTTCTTTTCTTTCTTTCTTTCTGTCTTTGTGGTGAATCTGTATGTCCTTTTGGCAGTATGGCCTTTTGACCATATTGATTCTGCCCTTTTCAGAAACAGGGACTATTTTTCCATTTCCTCATGCCTTCTTTTATTTTCTGTTTTTGGAATACTGTAGTTTTCATTGTAGATGTCTTTAACATCCTTGGCTAGATTAATTCCTAAGTATTTCATTTTTCTTTGTGCTACTGTGAATGGTGCTGTTTTCCTAATTTCTTTCTCAGTGGGTTCATTATTCGTTTACAGGAACATTCTTGAATTTTGTGTGTTGATTTTGTATCCCAACACATTACTGAATTTGATTATTAATTCAAAGAATCTTTTGGTGGATTTGGGGGAGGCCTTCTTTGTACAGGATCATGTACATCTCACTTTTATTTCTTTTTCTTGACTAATTGCTCTAGCTAATGTTTCAAGAACTATACTGAATAAAAGTGGTATAGTGAACGTCTTCATCTTTTTCTTGATTTTAGAGAGAAAGCTTTCGGTTTTCCCCCATTTACTATCATGTTGTCAGTAGGTTTGTCATAAATATCTTTTATCAGATTGAGGTGAAATCCTTTTGTATCTATTTTCTTCAGTGTTTTTATCATGAAAGAATTTGTTGGATTTTGTCAAAAGCTTTATCTGTGTCTTTTGAGATGATCAAGTGATATTTGTCCTTCCTTCTGTTCATGTGATGTATTATATTTGTTGATTTGTATACATTGAAACATTGTTGCATCCCTGAGGTAAAGCCTACTTGGTCAAGATGTGTGATCTTTTTGATGATTCATTGCATTGTGTTTGCCAGTATCTTATTGAGAATTTTTGCTTCTATGTTCATTAGAGAGATGAGTCTATATTTCTATTTTTCAGTTGTATCCTTGTCTGGTTCTGGGTTCAGGATAATGGTGGCTTGCAGGAATGATTTGAGAAGTATCTGTTCCTTTTCAATTTGATTAAAAAGCTAGAGAGTACTGGTGATAAAATGTCTCTATAGTTTTTGTAGAATTCATCAGTGAGCCTATCCAGACCTGGGCATTTCTAGGTTGGTAGGTTATTTACTACTACTCCAATTTCATTGTTTGTTATTGGACTGTTTGGGATTTTTAAATCTTCTTGATTCAGTTTTGGTAATGTATATGTATCTAGGAATCTATCTTTTTAATTTTTCCAATTTATTAGTGTACAGGTTTGTAAAGTAGTTGTTAATAATCTTTTTAATCTTTTGTATTTCTAATGAAATTGATTTCTGTATTTTTTCTCTCCTTTTTTTTTGGTGAGATTGGCTAAGTGTTTATTTGTTTACTCTTTGGAAGAACTAAGTCTGATTCATTGATTCATTATATTATTGTACAGGTCTCAATTCCATTGATTTTTGCTTTGATCTTTATAATTTTCTTCTTTGTATTAAATTTTGGTTTGGATTTTTCTTGTTTTCTAGGACCTTCGGGTACATTATTAGGTCATTTAATTGGGCTCATTCTATCTGTGTGGTACAGACATTCACAGCTGTGAACTTCCCTCTGAGGAGAGCTTTCCTTCTGTCCCACATGTTCTGCTAAGTTGTACTGGCATCATCATTTAGTTCCACAGACTCTCGTATTTCATCTTCACTTTTTCTGTAACCCATTGTTCATTTAAGAGTGTGTTTAATTTCCATGCATTTGCACAATTTCTATGTTTTCTTTTGGCATTGATTTCTAGTTTCACTGTGCTATGATCGGATAATATGCATGGTATGTTTTAATTACTTTATGTTTACTTAAATTTGCCTTGTAAGCTGGTACATGGTTTATTTTGAAGAAAGTTCCATTTGCTGCTGTGCATTCTATTGTGGTTGGATAAAATAATCTGTAGCTTGCTATTAAGTCCATTTGTTTGAAGGTTTTAGTCAACTCTGACCCTGCTAATTTTTGGTCTAGTCGCTCTATTTGGCACATTGAGGTCCTCCACTATAATGGTGCTTCTGTTTATCTGCTCTTTTATGGCCAGTAGCACTTGTTTTATGAAGTTGGGAGTCCATCGTTCGTTATGTATGTGTTAATAATTGCTATCTCTTCTTGTTGGATCATTCCCTTAACCAATGAGTGTGGAGCTTTTTTGCCTTTTTAGATCAGTGTTGCTTGAAGTCTGCTTTGCCTGAATGTAGGATAACTAACCTGCTTTTGGCAAGGGGGGTCCCATTACATGGAATATTATTCTCCATTCTCTAATTTTTAGTCTATGAGTTTCTTCTTGAGTTAAATGTATTTCTTATATACAGAATATCTTGATTCATTCTGCCAGTCTGTGTCTTTTGATGGGGATATTGAGACTACTCATACTGAGAGGTTTTTTGGGGGGAGGGTGTTAGAGATCAAACTCAGGGCCTTGTGCTTGCTAGGCAGGCGCTCTACCACTTGAGCTAAATCCCCAGCCCCACATTGAGAGTTATCACTGAAAGGTGTTGACTTAGTCCTGTCATTGCCTTACTTTCCTGTTGCTGATTCCCTACCCTTCCCTTCTGCTTAACTGCTTGCCCGAGCTGGTACGTCCATTCTGTTAGACTTTTCGTCAGCATTAACTTCATTGTCTCTTTCTAGGACAGTCTTTCATGATTTTTTAGAGCGCTGCTTTGGTGAATTTCTTTAGGAGCTCTTTATCTTGAAAATATCTCATTTCCCCATCAGTTTTAAAAGATAATTTTGCAAGATATGTCACCCAGGATTGGAAATGGTTTTCTTTTAGGGCTTGAAACAGTTCGCTCCAATCTTTCCTCACCTTCCAGGTTTGTTTTGAGAAATCTGCTGTAGAATGATACGTCAGCTCATGAAGTTAATTCACGGGGAAGCGGTTATCCCCACGTCCCCTGGTTTGTCAAGCTCAGATAAGACCCCAGCCGGCCAGGCACTGGTAAGTCAGTACCCTTGAGGGAGGCCATGTCAAAAGCAGCATGTGATGGGGAATGTCAAAGAGGCTACTCTACCCCACCCCTGCCGGAAGCACGAGATGACTTCACTGCCGTGCGTATAAGAACCTCACCAGGGTCTTAAAGATAAAATTCACAAAAGGGTAACACCTCCCTACACCTGGGTTTCACCTAGAGGTTTAAATTCTCAGGCTTGTCTACACTGGACCTCCAGCAATTTTTCAATTACATTTTAGGGTTTCCTACTTTGGTAATGGTTCCTGTGGAGGTTTTTGCTCATGGATTTCTACCTGTTTCTCCAACAAGGGGGCAGCAATTTGCCCCTGACCTAATGTTAATGTCCTTGATGAATGAAGAATAATTGTTGATTTTTCAGTTTATTCAGCATTTAGTCATTCTGGGAAGGAACAATGACTTCCAAGCCCCTTACATGTCACATGCTACAGTACTTATTTATCTTATGGTTTGTGTCTTCCTTCTTGACCGAAGTTAATCTCTAAAAACACAGGTATTTTTGTTAGCTTTTTTCAATGCTGTGTGTTCAGTTCCTTGGGCAGTACGTGAAACATAATGAAAATGTAAAACTATTGGTTAAATGAATGATTCCTCCAACTGGTTTCTCCTTATTCATTATAACTTTTGGACAGTACATTTGTCTTTCAAAAATATCAAACAGAGAAGTCCCTTGTTTGAAATTCCTCAGTGACTTCTTGTTAGGAACAAAAATCCATACTTTTTATTTGAATATAAAGTTATGCTGCAATTAGACCTCAAAAATACCAGCTTAAATATCATGTGGCTTCTCTTATGTGAGAGAGCAGAAATATAAATGAAGGGCAAAATAAAAGACAGATAATAGGAAATAGTGAGCTAGATCTTTAACATATAGGAAGGAACCAAGGGAGAGGAGAGAGAAATGGGATTTTAAAAAAAGAGAACCTGTGACATGTTGTGTGTATATACCAAATCGCTACAAGGAGTGTGATCGTTATGTACTACAAACATGCACAGAAAAAATAATAGACGGGGGTCCAAGAGATGGGGGGAGGGGTGGGAAGAAGCTTAAAAAATGAATTAAGATATGTCATGTATATGTACCAACTCCTCATGCTGAATGTAATCATTATGTGCTACAAACATGTACTAATAAAAAAATGTAAAAGAAATGATGAAAAAAATATCCTCTTGCCATTTCTTCCCATCATACACACTAGACTCCCTCTTCACGTGAGGCAGTTTCCCTCATTTGCTCCAGTTCTCTCAGACCAAAAGTCTGATAAGCTCTTGCCCTATAACTTTACCCAACAGACTCCTCCCTCAGCCTACAAATCAAGATTTAAAGACCATCTCCTTTTTAAATAGGCCCCAACTCTTGAAAAATTAGCCAAATTTCTCTTTATTATTCTCTCTACAAGAATATTAACGTCAGAGTATGCCCTTATGCCTGCTTCTCTCATTGGACAAAGAGCCTTTTTAAAGATAGGGAGAGAGGGGAGAGAAAGGGGAAGTAACAAGAATTAAGATGTGTTGTGTACCAACTTCCTAAGATGGATGTAATCATTGTGTACTGCAAACATACTGATAAAAATAAAAACTAAAAATGACGAGTTTAGATCAGCAAATGATGAGTTGAGTGTATCAGCAAAATATCTGATATACCGTTAACAAACGAAAATTGATTGCACTGAATGAATTTGGAAAGGAAACATAGAGAAGGAATTAAGCTCATAAGCACTGAACAGCAGTTTCCTCACCCCAGACTTTCACAGGTCCGAGCATACATAGAAAACATTTCATGCCTTCTCCCAATAAAGAGGCTGCTCTTTGTTCAGATCCAATCTCTGCAATGCCCAGAACAGTAGTTAAATCAACATCTTTGCCCACTCGAAAACCAGTTCAGGCTCTGCAGAGAGTCCCTTGGATTCAGGGGCTAAGATTTCAAACACAACTAATTTCCGTGTGTTCTAGCCCTCACTTCCGCTTCTGCCCTTCAGGAAAGGCCAGAAACCTTTCCTGTTTTGGATTTCTTTCCTTTTTTTTGTTTTCTTTTGGTGCTGGGGATCGAACTCTAACCACTGAGCTAAATCTCTGGCCTCCTGTTCTGGATTCAAGGCTCAGAAACAGTTAGTAAAGAAGCTGTGGTCCCCCCAATCCACATGTTCAGCCTGGGATTCTGTGACCCAATTGCCTGAGGAGCATCCCTACTCCAGGAAAATAACAGTCATTCAAAAGTAGGGACCAAAAGTAACATTGTGGAGTTGGAAACTAATCATTCTGGCTCATGGCTTGCATGGAGTATATGCGTTTGTAAAGAATCAATTATAAAACTGAAAAGGCGATAGTTTTAACATTTTAAAGAAGGGTCCAGGAATAAATAAAAGCATAAAATTATAAAAGTGAATTAATTACTGAACTTAAAGATCCTGATGGGGTCATTTATAAATATGTTTTGTAATTAAAAAAATAACCCCCGTTTCAGATAAAAAGCAGCCCGGTTTCTGTGCAGATCTGTTGTTGGCAGTGGCTGCATTTAAACCTGGATTTTCTTTTCATTTACCTTGAATGTCAAAGAAAGGATAGTGTTTATTTTACATTATTTCCTCACGACCAAATGAGAAGTGACAGTTACCAGAAAGCTGAATTCCTAGATTGGAAGTTATTATGTACCTCACTATTACCTTTATAAACAGCACTGTCTCCCATCTAAAAATACTGCTTGTCTCCTAATTTCTATATGTCAAAATAGTGTAACTATATTAATGAAAAAATCCTATGAACTATAATTATATATGCCTGAAGTACTTTGAGCTACAGCACCTAAGGTGGTTCCATATTTTTCTCTGAATCTCTGAAACTAATATTATAAAGGACTAAATTTCCCTCAAATATTTTATCTATTTATTTATGTATGTATTTATTTACAGTGCTGAGGATGAATCTAAGGCTTTTGCAATGAGCTATATTGCCCAGGCCTTTTAAAAAAAATATTTTTTTGAGTCAAGTTCACCCCACATCTCTAAACTGGGCTCAATCTTATATCCTCCTGACTCAGCCTCCCAGAGGACTAGGGTTTCAGGCCACCATGCCCAGCCATGTGATTTTATTTAGTAGTATCACTTAAATTTCAAACAAAACATTATGGGGGAACCTAATATAAAATAGGAAAATAGCTGAAACCACAATTTCCCTGGTAGACAAAGGCATGAACACAGGAAACTGTGCCTTCGTGGGTGTTTTTTATGTATTGTGGGGTCCCCTGCCAACACTAAGATTTGTGGAAGAAACCAAGCCCGAGCCATCAGCCTTGGGCAGGATAGTGCGTGTGCTGTGGAAAGGAGTCAAACGGGCCCTGGTGGGGCTAAAGGACTGCCCTGCACACAGGCGCACAGGGACGTGGTGGTGTGAACAGGACCGAGCCACCGCCAGGTGAGGAATAGAGAATGTGGTGGAAGAGGATAACGAAAGGGCTCCTCATGGAGGAGCCACAGGAGAGCACAAAACTGCCACCAGGCAGAGGACAGTGGCGTTGTCAGGAGGTGAGGTTGCCCTCGCTTACAAGGCAGGAGGACGGAGCAAACATGCGCACAGATCCCCGCTCCCCTCACGGCCTCAGGCAGCCCCAGCTCACGCCCAGTGCTGTCATGTCAGCTGCCACATTCGCATGGGAAGGCTGAGCTCGGAATACTGCTCCAAGTTCTGGAGTGTAAAAAAACCCACTTTGTAGTCAAAATAAAAGTGAAAAGCATAATGAACGTGCCACATTCAAGACTGACATATTTTTCTCTTAGTAAACCAAACAAGACGAATTTTATTCCCAGTGTTGGACAGATTTGTGTTTCTTTAGTTATACATCAGAACAAGCAGTCAGCTTGCTCCAGGGTACATGCTCACAATTCTTCTTGTTAAGTTGTTATTTTTATTTCTAGTTCTTTTATTTGCAGTAAAAAAATTTTCAGTTGAATTAATACTAAGTTATGTAAAAGTTTACTCTTAAATTCTCAATAAGCCAGTTTCTCAAAATTAAATCTATACATAACCTTAGGATAGCCTATTGCTGGGGTCACCTGCCTTTCTACCTCTTGATAAATATGTTTTATATAGTCACCTAATTACATGAATCTGTATGGGGCTTGGGATGGCATTAAGGAAGTATCTGCTAAACCTGAAATCCTAACTGAATTCCTGGGAACTGAAGAGAACAGGACCTGAGAAATGCCCCAAGTTAGCGAAGACTGAGTCCTAAGTGGCTCAGCCAAGAATCACGAGTAGCAGCCAATGAGAAAGAAATGCAATTTTCAAGGGAAGGAACCAGGCCAGACATGAACAAAATAGAGACCTGTATCTACGAGAAACGTGGTGTGAGATAAAGGGGCCAAACACAGGCCAAGCAAAGACAGGTGATCTACATAGGACAAAAACTGACATGGACACACAAAGTGATTGCCAAAAGAGGCTGGATGAGATCATTCCTGGGGCCAGAGCTTGTACTGGATGGCGTGAGTAGACTCCCTTGAGAGACTCCAGAGTGAACTGGAACTCAGTCTTACCCCCGTGTGAAGAGCCAGAGAAGCCTGTTGGAATTGTACACAGAGTAGGCCAGCAAACCAGCAGTGCTGGAGTAAGGCAAAGGGCTGGAACCAAGTGCTGTACGGCTTAGCGTCTCACTCTCATGTTCACAGGATCGAGGGTGCATGGAAGCCCAACGAATGGGAACAGAGTCAGCAGATACACAGATAGTTGGTCTTTTTGAGAAGCTAGCTGTGGAGATGTTCAGTATCTCAGGAAAAGCTGGCTTTGGAAGACAATGTGACTCGTGGAGGTGTGAGCACTTAGGGGCTATGAGAAAGTTCTGAAGCTTTAAGAATCTCACACCCATGGAACAATTATGAAGCTTCTGGAAGAAAGTGATTTGGGAGACGTGACACAAGTGCCAGGAGAAATGTGTTAGTGATTTTCTAAAACTCCAACTCTCCCTAGTTGGTATAACAAAATGTAGAACGATGGCAATTTCCAGATCTTTAATTTTTTTTTGTTAAAGATGGAAGTTTAAACTAAAGAGGCTACTATGGTTGAAGTGTGTCCCTCAAGATCTCACGTGTAGAAATGGAATTCCTAAAGTATTGAGAAAGAGGAAACTTAATCTAACTTTGGAGTTTTGAAGCAATTAGGATCAGATAAATTCATGAAAGCTGAGCCCCTGTGACTGAATGCTGGTGGCTTCATCAGAAGAGAGAGAGAGACAAGAAAAGACGCATATTCTGTACTCACATTCCTGTTTCCTGTCTCACCATGCAATGCTCTGGACTACAAATGCATTCTGCCAGCAAGAAGGCGGCCACGAACTGCAGTTCCCGGACCTCGGAGAACTGTTAGCCAACATAAGCCTCTTCAGTGTAAAGTTGCATGCTGCAGATACTTCAAGACAAGAATAAAAGACAGACTAACTCAGATGAAATTCTAAACCAAATACAAGGAAAGTAATGTCAACAGTGCCAACAAAAGAGACAGAACACTTAGTTACCTATGTTTAGTTTCAAGAATTAAAAAAAAGTAAAACTTCTCTGGGTTACATAAATAGGTATAGATATGAATCTCTGGTAGATTTATATTCGTCTATTAAATATAGAGGTATTTTACATGTACTTTTTTGTGGCTTGCTTTTTCTGGTTTTGAATTACTACGTTGGAGTTTAAAGATATTCACTTAATCCTCTGGAAAATTCTTCTCAGGCTTAAGGTGTCTCCTGGAAAAAAAAAAGTAGGAATACAGCCAGATGAAACAAGGACCAGGACTCACAGGGCTCTAGGACAAGACTGGCGAACCTTTCAGTGATGACAAACAACCCACCGTGGCATACCTGCCATGTGTTCGCCACCACTGCTCTAGGCTCTGCCTTCATTTCTCTGTGCTATTCTGCCTGTAAACACTACATGCTCCTCTTTCTGCACACCAGCATCCCCTGCTCAGCACACCCAAGGCAGAAGAAGGGTGTGCTATATGTCCGGGAGTTTTTGCAGGTATTATAAATAAGCCCCCAGACTCAAATTGTGGGTGTCAGAAAGAATGTACTCAGACAGCAAGCAAGAGGACTTCACAAGGCAAAGTTTAAAGTTTACTTCTACAGGACCAGTGCCCTCGGACACAAGGCAGCAGGCCTGCCAAGCGGTGGGGAAGCAAGGTTTTAAGTACCTCACATCTGGGAAAGCAGCTATTTTTTTTAAATTCACTGGCTGAATTCCAAGACTTGCACTCTATCGTGGTTGGCTACTTTAAGTGGCATGAAGGGAGTGTCCAAAGGTTTGCTGAGGGGAAGGAAGAGTGGGAGGGGAAAGGGTGTGGGGAAAAGAAAGTCGTTGGCTATTGACGAGCTATCTCTGGTCTGCAGCTGTGTCCCAAGACTTTTAATATACTGAGAAGGTGTTTCTCGTAATTCCAGTGTGTTAGGGAGGGGCTACCTGGGGTGCACTAGAGTCCAAGATAGAGGCACTCCTGTTCAACAGAAAAGACAGAGCTATGGAAGCTCAGGCTTAGACTGGATTTCCTTGCCATGCATTCTAAATTCCCAGGAGTTCGGCTGTGACTGCCTCAATTCTGATGAAGTTTCATGCCTGGGTCTCGCGAGCATTGAGTATGGTTGGCTACTGGACACGACCCAACAGCCCTATAGCATTTGCTCAGTGCCCAGGGCCGGGGGAGGGGGTGAAGCAGGTAAATAGGGAATTGTCTTGAGAAGGAAAACCATGGCTTGGACTCACACTGCCCAACACAGGTAGGACAACATATAATGGAGTGTTTTAAAGTAAACAAGGCGGAATTGTCATCTATAAGCCTCCTCACTCCAACAGAGATTTGCCCAAATCTTAAAAAGAGAGTCTAAGAATAATAAGGTAAGTTTTAAGCAAAATATAAAATAAATAATAATAAATAATAAATAATCTTGGTAATGTCATTGTGATAGAGTAAAGGTAAGTGGTTATATTGGCTGTGTCTATGTGCATCTGTGTGTGCATCTGAGGGTGGCTGTGTGCACATCTCTGTGTGTGCATCTGTGTACGCATTCATGTCTCTGCATGCATGTGTGGGTGCATACGTGTGGCTGCTTGTGTGGCGGGAGGAGCAGAAGGCTGCCCTGACCCTCAGTAGAGCGCGCCCAGTGCTGCAGTAACGCAGTTTGCATCCGGGCCTTTCCGTGAACGGTGGCCATAGGACATAGCATCTGCAGCAGTGACAGAGGGGAAGCCCCTCCCAAGCCACAGGGTGATATCAGTGAAAGTGACTGCTTAAGAGAGGGGGAAAAAGGGTTGGGTGCCAAGTAACTAAGAAAAATACTAACCAAAGCTCAATACAGTGGTGCCTCAGTTCACGAATTTAAGTTGTTTTACAATTCGGGGGAGACGGTCACATTTGTTTGTGTGGGGAAGATGGCCGTGGTTGTTCATCACCTGATGTGGAGTTTGCAAATGGAAGCAAAATTTTGTCACATGCTTTTGTTTGAGACCGAATTGTTTGAGAACAGAAGCATTCATGAACAGAATATTATTGTATTTGGGAAAAGTTAATGGACACCAAGATAAAGAAAAGAGGGAGAAGAGAAGGAATGTGAAGAGAAGTACACGTACACACCATGCTCTGTGGCTTTGCTTCTGTGCATAGGAGAGAGAGTTGGGGACCTGCAAGGTGGGATACAGGGAGTTCTTGGCTGCATATTTAATTGCAAGAAAAAGAAGACAGGCTAGACTGAGAAGTTAGCAAATTAAAAACATGGCCAGAGGGTAGAATTATTTTGAAAGAGAGCCTTTAGTTAGAAAAACAGAAAACCACTCTATTTGCTCATAACTTTTTATCTTAACAAGCAAACTTGTTAGAAATTTTCCTAGAAATTGGAAGGATTAGAGTCCTCAAAGAGGAATATATGCTTCATTTTACCATTAAAAGACCAATAGCTAATGAATGAGGAAATCTTATTTATGTTTTTGTTCTTTATTTGAAGTCTCAAAAAACATAGGTGGCTGGATACATCCACAAGTCATTTCAAAGATTCATGGTTTACAAAGGGTTTATGTAGCTAAGAATATGCGGGAGCTTTAATTCTACTTTTATTTTCAACTTTATACTGAAACAAACTCAGTTCTTCTGTCACTGACCTAGAGTCAATAGCAACTAAGAGTAACCCCTCTCTCCAAGTAGTACTTAGTAATGTACACACACTCAATTTGAGAATATCTCAGAAATGTGAAACAAAGCACAGTCATGAAGCATATCCAATAAATGCTGTGTACTTAAGAAAAAATAGACCTATAGTGAGATGAACATTAACTCTAAGATGAACTGGAAGAAAAATAATGATAATAACATTCAGTGATATTGGTGGAGCATTTATTTTTGGTGTCAACTTATAATGCCTTCCAATCACCCCTAAAGGTCTAGGAGGTGGGCAGCTAACCATCTCCCTTTCCTAGGTTAATGAATTAAGATGTTGCAAATTTCATTCAAAATGGTGCTACCAGGAAGACATCTGATGGCACATCTCACACCGGAGATTGGCTCCAGAGTGCATATAGTTTTGCTTACTGTCTGCCAAGACCCAAGCATCCAGAGCCCTGGGCCTTGTGCTTCCAGTCCTAGGCCAAACACACCCTCTAAATTTCATTCGGGTATCAGTTTGGTTCTACTGACTTTCTACCCTGAGCAATTGCTGTCTGGAACTTTCTTGTGATCCTAGAAATACCCTATCTGAGGCTGGACGACTATCGTCTGATTGCAAAATGAGTGGAAAGGCTGGTAAGAGGATGCCTTTCCAATGCTTTGGTATTGTGAAACTACATATTTATCATTCTTTTTTTTTTTTTTAGCATTTTTTTTTTAAATTTTTACCTTTTAAATTTTTACCAAGAACATGTATTGGTACATTGTATACATAATGATCACAATCAACATGGTTATTTTGTACCTGTACATGATACATCTTGGTTTCCCCTCTCTTCCCCTCCCCTCCCTGCCATTCCCCCATGCTTCCCTATTTGCAACAGATTTGTTTACATTTTTCCATTTTTTTCACTTTCATCATACTTTTTTTTAAATTTTATTTTAATGGTACATTTTTGATGTACATATTGATAACATTCATCATTGGGGATTTGTACCTGTACATGATATACTTTGTTGCTTCTTTTTTTCCCATTCCCCTCCCCTCACCCCCTCCTCCCTCCCTATTTACAAAAGATTTGTTTCCATTTTTCTCCTTCCATTTCTTATTTCTCTTTGTTTTGTTTTGTTTTGTTTTGACACAGGGTCTCACTTGTAGTTTAAATTGGCCTTGAACTCACTATGCAGCCCAGGCTGACTTCGAACTCAGGGCAATGCACCTGCCTTGGCCTCCCAGTGCTGGAGTTATAGGTACATGCCACCACCCCCAGCAGTTCCTCCACCTTTTTGTAAAGCCTCTTCTCTTTAGTACTCAGAACATTAATTATACACTCCCTCATGGTATTGGCCTTTCATAGTCAGGGATAAAGTGTCTAGCACCCTTGCTGGCCCACCTCTAGGATGTAATTTGGAAAGTTTATGATTTGGGCTTGTCTACCTTTTTATTTTTATTTTCAGTACTGGGGACTGAACCGAGGGACTTTGCACTGTGCTACATACCCCAGCCCTTTATTTTTTTTTTTTTTCTTATTTCTCTTGTCCCTCTGTTCCTTTCCCCCTCCCTTGTTCCCTTTCCCATTTGGACATTTTCTTCCCTTTCCCAATATAATACATTTTAGTCTTTATTTACACTTCAGTTTCTCACTCTTGTCCCTTATACATGCAACACCATATTAATGTTCATAGAAAATAAGGAGTTACAGGCATTTGTAAAATTGTAGTATGCATGCATTTATTTTGGATGTAGAATCTGAAGAATGACTTGTGATAAGTATGGATGAAAAGAAAATACCATACATTGAAACCTTGTGTAAACTGTAGCCCACAGAGGGCTCCCGGGTGGAAGCCACTATCTTGGGTCCTCAAGGAGTGTATGTAAGGAGTTTGTGTGAACAAGAGACATGAGCATTTTTGAAACTCTGCTAGGAGGAGATATTTGAGTTAAATCATAGAGTTCCTAGGAGTCAATACTCAATATTTTTATATTCCTTCATTCATTTGTTTAAATATTCATAGCAAGGTTGGGCTTGTATTTCCGAAGGAATTCCACCTAAAATAAATATTTGGCTTAAAATTCTAACCGTATAGTAAGACTGACAGACAAATACACAAACGAGAGCAATGCAGTCTCCAATGCATTATTGCAGAAGTTAAATCCAAGCACAGGGCACCTAAATTATGGGGCGGCAATGCTGAAGGGTGCTCATTCTTCACATTCTCTTCTCTGCATAAACTACTCACCATGACCCCTCTGTGAAAATCACACTATCACGCACAAAACTCTAAAATTATTTTTAATATTCTGAGTATTATTGAAATATTAATATGCTTTTTTTTAACCTGGAAGGGTCAAACAAGAATGTGGGAAAATTATGAAAATAAATCATTGCTATTCCTTAGATGGCAAGGATTTTCTTACATAGAATATTTTGCTCCATAATACGCGTTTATCTGTACATTTTTTTTTGCTTGTAACTGTTAAAATACTTTGCTTCTGTTAGGAAAATCTGGAGGAAAATTAAGTCATAAACTGAGCATTTCTTAAACCACCGCCCTAGCTGAGACTCTGTGGGAATACTGTGCCCACATGCATAATGGATTTCTGAGGGCATCGTAGAAATGAGGCGCTTAGGAGGCTCACACTTAGTATAAACCCAGGGTGGCACATTTGTCCTGGCAGGGAAAGGAAGCAAAGAGCTAAAGAGCTTTAGTGTAGGGATCTCACTGGAGATATCTGTGTGAGCAAGTCCATCTGGTTTAAAACCCTGGTGCTGTCTCTTCCTACCCGTGCACACCCCTGAGCGACTTGCTAGCTAGAACTCTTACCCTGTAGTAAATAATAACAACAGCCATGCACCAGACCTTGTGCATATGTAATGCAGGTAGAGCCATTAGAACACCCAATAAGCACTTAAAAGAATTTGCTGTCATTAGTACTACTGCTGCTGCTACTGCAATTATCATTACTGATACAGAGTGAAATAAAGAAGTCAATTAATAAATTATTTATTGTTCATGTACTTCATTTATTGTTCTTACTTTCTAAATATAAGATTACTCGTATTTTCCTAATAGAAGAGAAAATATACATTTGTGTGTGTCTAAGACAAGTCCTCCTACTGTTTCTTTCTGTAATGGTTTCTCTTGTTCTTAAGTGCATCCTTCTCTTTCAGCTGTTGGGATGAATATATAATACTCATTTAAAAATGATAATAGCTAAAGTAAAAATGGTGAAAAAGAAAAGATAGGAATAGTTCACCATTTAACAGGAGAGATGTGGTTGGGTCAGAACCTCCCAGTATAAGCACTAAACATTGGTGGGAAAATAAAACAGTTTTGCGATTGCCCAAGTGTAGGTATTTCTATCATTCAGTTCCTCAAATATTAGCCCTTTGTTCCAACCATCCTGAAGTTGCCTTTTATCCATGGTGGGAAACGCAGTATACATCTTGGTCACCTCCTTTGAGTACACTGCACACCCTGAAGTCCAGCATAGTATCTGCCACCTGGGAGATGCAGAATTTCCTTACGGCTTGGTGGATGGATCTGTGTCTCAATCAGCCTTTTCGCTTGGTCTTTGAAGCTTGGTAAGGAAGAGTAAGAGAGATCAAGTCTAGGGCGTCCATTCCTCAGCTGTGTCATCACAAGGAACACGGTTCAAGCATGTGACTCCTTGTCCACAGAGCAGGTAGCAGGACTGTACCACTTCGGTGTGACAGGACACAAAGTCTGAGGTCAGACCACGCTGGTGTGGAGTCTTCCCACTATATTCAGAGTTTGTGCTTTTAAGACAGCTTTCACACTATTTGATTCTTTGTGTGACTCACTTAGAAGGCTGGTGACAGAATCCAGACTCCTGGGACTTCTGAGATACAATGCCAAATGGTTAATGAATGAATCTAGATTATGTTTCCTGTATCCCTCTCTTAGGAGTTAGGTTAACATGAGTCAGCCTTGCTAAGTCTAGTTTTCTCCAGGACACTAAAATAAATAAAATAAAAAGTAATTAACTGACTGAATCCATGCAGCTGGGAGCCAGACTCAATCACAAGGATCTATGATGTCTCTGGACAAGCATTCTCCTGGCCTTCCCTTTGTCCTTCACGGCACCTTGGTCTCTCCCAGGCCTTGATTTCAAAACACAGAGTCTCGTCTCTACTGCTGCAGTCTCTAAGCAACCATGATGTCAGGGTCTCACACGATGGGAGCGTTACCTTCAATCTGTCTGATTCCTTCTCTCCTTCCTGGTAGGCAATGGATGCCTTAAGGACATCCTGGCCAGATTCTATTACCTCTCAGTTATTCCTGGCTTTCCAAAAACCCTCATCTTGATACCCAGACTTAATTCTCCTGTCTGAAGTTGTGCTGTGTAGCACAGTTCAAATCTCCTGACCTCTTCACCCTCTCTGCACTGCAGACCCAACCAGGCCCGCTGTTCTGGATTCCGGTCCCTTGGAGCAGGTGAAGGTGGACAGCGTGGAGGAGTCTTTACCATTTCCTCTCCCTCCCTCCCAGGTACTAGCTGCTCAGGTATCCTGCAGCAGAAAGGGCGAGTGGCGAGCGTTCCCTCTGTCTTGGCTGACGATGACCTTCTGTGCAGTATAGTTGGCAGGCGACCCAGCTGGCTGCTCACAGGAGGTCAGGAGTTCTTGAAGGGTCTTGTGGGATCCATTTCACTGTACAGTTCTCTAGCATCCACGAGTGCCAAGTGAGGCTAGTTCCATGTTCCAATTTGGCTGCCACACCTAGACGTTAACTCCGCTGACGGGGTGATGGGCTCAGGAGTTTCCAAGTATCCACTAAACTTCCGGTATGGTCAGACTGGACCCCAAAAGTCAGAGCTGTGTTCTGAGCCACTGCTACTGAGCCTTTTAGCTCCTTTCTTAGCACTCCTGTTGGCCACACTGCGGCAATTAATCTTAACTGTCAACTGGGCTTAGTTTAAGAGACCCCTGGAGAGGTGACTGGATCATGAGGTGTGCTAAACTCATTATGGGATTAACGTGCTGAATGCGCTGTAGACGGTGAGGCCCCATTAGAGGAGGGGCGCTGGGGTGGCCTTTGGCGAGTGTGTTTTTCACAGCGCTCTGTCCCTTGCTGTCGCCCAGCTCCCGTGCATTAGGAGGCTTCCTCCCTTCTCCCTTCCGCCTCGTCACTTCTGCCTTGCAGCCAGTCAGGCGTGGATTGAAGCTTCTAAAATGGTGAGCCACTATTAACCTTTGCACTTTTTAGTTTGGAGTGTCAGGTACTGTGCCTCAACAATGTTAAGCCTAATGAATAATATACTTTCCTGCAAAGGACAGATTAGCGAGACTGTGACTCTGTGGATGTCTCTCCAAAATCTGCCACTCTTATGCTTACAAGAAGTAAGTAATACTCAGGAAGAGTAATTCTCACAACATTCCATTTTCTTCTTTGAGGAAAGAAAAATGACCTTTCTGAGCCAAGAATATCTCAGTAACATCTTTGCCTTGTTCCAAAGGTCTAGCTCTGTGTGTACACTTATATATTCAGAATGTGGAGAGGATTTGCTAACTTTTATACACAGAGTCAGGTCTTAACTGTAATTCTGAGACGAGAAAAATCGCTGTTGCAACCCTCTTAACATTGTCTTCGATACTTTGCACTCTCTCAGAGCCCTGTTTCCTCTTGCCTTTCTGACAACCAAATCTCTGGAAGTGCGTGGCCATAGAGGACACTCTCAATGTTGGGCAGACGTGAGCCATCTAGAAAACTTTATGAAATACTGTAACTCACTCTTGGCAAAAACAGTTCAACATATCCTTTAACTCATGCATGCATTCCACCAATATTTATTAAAAGTCTGCCATGTACAGGCCATGGGGTAGAACAATACGAGAAACTGTCACTATCCGGTTTGAAAGTGAGACAGTTCTCATGTCCAGAGACCACAATGGAGAGAGGGAACAACAACTGCTGTAGGGAAGTGGCACGCCAAAAACCCTTCCCAGAAGATGCAAACTTCGAGCTCAACCTTAAAGCAAAGAGAAAAGTTTCAAGACAAACCCAGGGCAGTGATGGCGAACCTTTTAGAGACCGAGTGCTCAAACCGCAACCCAAAACCCACTTACTTATCGCCAGGCGCCAACACTGCAATGAAACCTGAATACGGAGGTTCTAGTTTAGGAAAAAGAATTCATACAGTAACATTTTTTATCTTAAAAGAAAAACACAGCAACAGAACTTTCAATGATACAAACAGCTTTTGACTGAAAGGTAAAAGTCTGCATTCGGTGTGCTTCTGCGCTCCCTTATCTGATGCTCGCTGCTCAGCGAATCTAGGGCGACTCGGCTTGAGCACCAACAGAGGGCTCTGTGGGCCTGCCACGGCGCGCGTGCCGGAGGCGCAACACCACTGACCGAGGGTGACAGCAACATTTTAGAGATTCGAAGAAGAAAGCAGGGAAGATAAAAAGAAGAATAAATGTGATAGCTGTCTGAGACAGTAGAGAGCTACAAGACTCAGCAATGAAGTTTTCAAGAATGAGCAGCGGAATTAAATATTTGAAGAACAAAAATTGGAAGTTTGAGGTGTTGGGGATGCAGCTCAATGAACTTGCCTAGTATGTGAGTCCCCAGGTTTGAGGACTCCAGTAGGACAAACCACAAAAAAAAGAGGAAAAAAAATGGAGAGAGAAATGAGTAGAAAAAATCAAATTTAGGAAAGGACAGGTGATGTCCATGAGAGAAGTTTTATTGATAGTAAAAGAAGAAGCTACACTGCAGTGGACTAAGCAGCAGTAAATGAGTACAGTGGAAACAAATCACACTTCTGCTTTCTTCAAGGACTCCAGTAGGACAAGAAGGGAAGGTGAACGTGGGTGAGATCTTTGTTTTTCCCATAAACGGTGAGGAAACCTAACATGCTTGAAACCAGAGGCAAAGGGACAAGAGGAAATGAAGCCAAGAAAGCTGGAGTTGAAGGAACAAAGTCCTAGAAGGGGCAGGTAAGGTATGAGATTAAATATGTCAGCTGTGTCAAGATGCAGCTATTCAGAGTATTTTAAAAAACACAATATTTCCTGTTCATTAGAGGGAACCCCCCCATGGAAAATCAGACTTTGATTTTCATAATCATTTATCATCTCAAAATGTAAACAAGGCATCAGTGCTATGTGCCATTTGGTGTCCAACCCCAGGTGGCAAAATCTTTCTTATTTTTATTTCTTTAAAATAGTTCTCATTTAAAATGTGGGTGAATAAATATGGGCCAAGCTGCCCCTGGAAGGAAACCTGGCTGAAGGGACAGGATTGAAGTCAAGGATGAATACAAGCCCTGGAAACACGAGTTGATTACCATGCTCTGCTATTTCCTGTATTCCCTAGTATGGGTGGAGAGAGGCTAGCATGCGCTCAGGTCCCAAGAAGAAGGTAGACGTAAGTACGTGGCATTTTCCCTTCTCAAACAGCTTCGATGGCACTTTCAGAAGGTTTCTGTTCACGGAGAGCTTGGTAAAAGCAAACAGGAGTAAATGTCAGTCCAGGGTGACCCTCCCACCTACAAATTTATGGGCAGAAAGAAAACAAGAATGAATTCTTCTGCCCATAATAACAGATCAGAAATATCCTTTCATAATCCCCTCAACCCTGTGATGCATTCTTCTGTTTTGAGGGCAAGAAGCATGAGATAAGACAAATGCATAACTACTTCTTGACCCACTCTTCTTATTTTTCCATTTTCATGAGATGCCACAATTCATTATTTGCATTGATATGTATAGAAGGATGGGGATGCTTCGTTGATATTCATTTATTCAGCCTTCTGTAATCTATATTTAATGGAGTACCAGACTGTGGCATAATAAACCGTTTAGAAAGATAGCTGCTGCGTACACAGGGGTTATTGCTTGCATAACCTGTACTTATTTTTCATTACAAAACTAAAAGAGCAAAGCATAATTCAAACAAGCAAATGAAGTTAACATTTAATGGCTTGAAAAATGGTAGTAGGAGCTTGTACTATGCCAGGCATTGAGTGGCTTTAAAATAAAAGGAAGGAGTCTCCCCAAAGTTGCTAAATAAAAAGTCATTTTTTTCTGCACTGTGAAATATAGATGCCAAAGTAAACGAGATCCTGTTCTGTCAAGTCATAAGTAGTCTCTTCATGTGTGTGACTTGTGGCTTAGGGAAGCTGTTCAGCCGCAGAGGCAGCCTCTGCGAGGGAAAGTGTCCAAGGGTGTTCAGGCCAGCAGAGAACTTGGGATCTCCCTTCCAAAGCACTCGGTTGCGTGCACCAGGAAGCTAGGCATGGAAACCAGGTGTGTCAGCATCAGCGAATGCTAATATCGTGGTTCTCTGGTGCCATCCTGTAGAAAAGCACAAGTCTGGCTAAAATTTATATCTACAGCAAAATGCAAACCATACTGTTGTGCTCATGTTTTTCAAGTAGTATATTCAATTTGAAGCACTGTCAATTTTTTTCTGAAGTTGTTTCTGTGAATTTACCATAAGTCATTTCTATTGTGAAATAGCGATGATGATAAAGGATGACAGATTTTATTTTTTCAACATCTTTTATGAGGTCAAATAAAAAAATTAGTCATTCAATGTCCATTCTCAAGGAATCCAAAATCCTGGGGACTGTGGTATGAGATTTCTTATTCTCGAAGAATGACACAAATACATCTTGAATTCATAGAAATTACTAAGAATTACACTTGCTAGAGCCTATGTCCAACTTTTCTTATGCGATGCATTTTTTTCCTCTCTTCTATCAACATTTGTTCTCCATTTTCAAAAATTTAGCTGGGAGGAGATCTGTCTTTCTTTGAAGCAGATCTGTCTTTCTTCATTTCCCGGTGATACCACCCAGGCGACGAGCCGCCCTAGGGTGGGTCTTCCACACCAGGGTGTGGAATCGCCAAGCCAATTCAAATGAGCTTCTCTTACTCTGATTGACGCAATCAATCCTCACACTTCTGTTCCTCCGTTACGCGGTGATGAGTCACGTAATGATGTTTCAGTCAACAACAGAGCGAGTCCACCATGACGGTCACAATGGAGCTTAAAAGCCACTCCAGTACAGTCATACGGTGGCCACATGACATCAGGGCATATTGCACCGTTCACACGTGTGTCGATGCGGGTGTAAACAAGCCCGCACTGCTCTCTCTCAGAAAACATGGCACATACGATTCCATACAGTGCTTCATAATGATGACAAATGAATTACTGATTTATGTATAATACAGGCTCTTCTATATGTATACTATATTCCTTGTTATTTCAGAATGGACTTCTACTTACAAACAATTTATTATGAAACAATATACACCATGTTATATAGACAGTAGCCTCACATGACTCAGGTCCACTGAATCTTTTGATTGTATTAAGAGGCTACATCAAGTGATGCAGCCTGCACCATGCAGGTTTATTCACAGAGATTCCGCAATGCTTGTATAGTGATGGGGATTCTTCAGGGCGAGCCTCTGTTGCTTTGCAACGTACAACTGCTGTTATTGGCTATTGAATATCGGCTATTCACACCGAATGTGCATATATCATATCAAAAGCCAACCAGGATATGGCAATTTGTGCAGACTAAGAGTAAGATAAAAAAACATCTGATAGGATCCCAAAAGGAGTCTGGAAAGTGAAATGTCTTCTTGAATCTACTCTGAACACCAAGCAGGTACTCTTCATTTAATCTTCACAACAACTACATAAGTCATTTTCTATTATCTGTTTTACAGAAAATAAAACCAAGACAAAAGGCATTTACATGACTTGTCCAAGGTCACACAGAGCTGGATTGGAATCCAAGTTCGAATCACTCTAACGTTGAGCCTGTTACTCACTACCCTATTTCTGTGATCACTAAAATTCTCTACAGTTTGAAGTGAAAGCCTGCTTTAAATGGCCATGCCCAAACTTAATTTTCTTTTGTTACTATTACAAACAGTAGAAACAGATGAATAAATGTCACCTATATAACCTATCTCAAACATTCTTTTTCCACTTTGTCAAAATGTCAGTATTCTCATCTGAGGGCTTTGCTTTTGGATCACTTTATATTCCTTAAATTTCCAAAAAGATTTCCTCTAATAAGGATTCTATTCCTTATTACCATGGAACAGTCATCTCTTGAGAGAATTTAGGGTCAATAATCTTTTAAACAACTCAGTAAGTATTGGTTTATTTTATAAATTGGAGGGCTGAAAGAAACTTTGAATTATCCAATTTTTATGGCAAATCAAACCACACAGTGGCTAAGAAATTTGCATCATAAACTGGCTGATAGGACAGCATGCATCCATGTCCATTTGAGAATCATCATCTACTGTCAAAGACAATGCCGGCAAAGGGAAATACATTGTTCACCAGAAGTCTTCAGCAGGGGCTTCCTACAGAAAGAGGAGAATTAGTATCTGTAAGCCAAGTCCATGCCAAACCATGAGCAGGGAGGAGGGAAACCAAAACAGCACCTCCTCACAAAAATGTAAATATTCAAACAAAAAAATTTTTCTCTACATCAGATTTCTCTACAGAAGCTTGGTGAACTTTGCCTCTGCTTGATTTTCCAAGATGATGCTTTCCCCCCTGATTTTCTTTACCAATTGTATGCTCTCTCTAAATACAGAGACTTCCACACTCAGATTCTGCAACCCTGTTGATGTGAGATTTCCCATGAGCAATTTCTGCTTTAAAAAATGGAAAGAATAGAATGCACAGCACATTCTCCACCCACACTGTTAGTGAATTAGTGATTCCATGTCATGCACAAACAGAATGGTTAATGATTTTCTTTGGGCTGAAACAGAAGTTGATCATTGGAAAATGGAAACAATGCTCTTTTCACTCCTTGCCCAGGATGCTAATGCAGGTTTGACTGAGGACCCCATTTAAAATTCAGCAACACAATTATCACAAACGCTGGGCAAGCAGATCTTTAACCCTAGAAAATGAGAATTTCAGAAAGTAATGGCTAAATCAATAGTATCTGTAACCTGGGATGAGGGAAAGCCTTATCTGCAGTATCGATAATTATGTGCAATGCGCTCTTTCTTAATGCTCAGATATAGATGAGGACTCAGGCACTCAGCAACAGAATAGGTTTAGAAATATAGCAGAGTGAAGGATGGAAGAAACATACTCAATTCTTCACTTGTGTGAAGGCTGTTAACACAATTTTCAATCCTGTAATTAGAGACACTCTTGAATTGGAAGGCAGTATAAACAGGAAACTGGTAACGATATCCAAGCCGCTGGAGCGCACTGTATCGATGCCGTTGAGAAGCACTTTCTTTGCGTCAGAAACCGGCCCAGACACCAGGCAGGGACGGGTAAGGGGAGGCTGCAGGTGGAAGGCCTACGGATCCAGTTTGAACGGCCGGCATGTAGATGCAGGAAGAGGTGAGAAAGAGGACCGAAAAGCAGGATTGGTACCTATAAACGCAATTTATGGGAAAAGGGCAAGAAAATAGACCATTTACCAATGTTTTCACCATTTCCGTTTGGTTAATTAGCACTCTTTGTTATTTTTGTTGAATTGTTTTTTTCTTTTAGCAGCACTTGGGATTGAACCCAACACACTTACATGGAGTTGTATCCCCAGCCCATTTTTAATGTTTTGTTGTTGTTGTTGTTTTGCAGTTCTTTTAATTTTGAAACAGAGTGTCGCTAAGTATAAATTGCCCAAGCTGGGCTCCAGCTTGCTATCCTCCTGCCTCAGCCTCCCACAGCTCTGAGATTAAATGTTTGCACCACATTCCTGTCAATGAACATGTGGTGTGGCTTACTATACTGTTTTTCGAGGAAGCAGTTAAGAAGACACTGAATCATCTTTTGATGAATAAAGGACACAATATCTTTATTACTAGAATATTAAAAAATTGTCTGAGTCAAAGCTGTCAGATGAACCAAGACAGGAGGAGCAGTGGGCCACCACCCGGCCCTGCATCCGGTCAGCCAGTTAGGGGCTTAACCTGTAACCGCGAATAGAGAAGGCAGCAAAACTCTCCAGTAACCAGCGAGGGGCAGAGCCCCGACCTCGGGCTGCGTCTGCATGGTGTACGCCCCTCGCTGCGGGCACACTCGTCTGAGGGAAGGCGCTGATGGGAATGGGACACGCCCGACGACAGACGAGGGCGGCTGACCCGAACGCCAAGCTCGGTGCCGCGCTCTGTGCCGGCCGGCTGCAGGCTGCCCGCAGGCCTGTGCGCGTGCGCGTGGGCACGAGGGCGCCAGCTAACGTGAGACTCAGAATACAAATAATTTAAGGGACAAGAGAGACAAGCAAGCAGAGAGGCAGACTGAGATTGGAAGGGAATCCTGGAAAAGAGGGAGAGAGAAAGAGGTGTGTTGGGGCGAGAAAGCGATCAAGTTGAGCTCTGTATACTGTACGGGCTAATTCCCAAAATGAATATAATCATTGTGTATCTCAAAGAAATACTAATAATGAATATATATATCCTTAAGAAACCTGAGTCATAATGTTTATCTTGAATTCTATAAGCCAATAAATAAATAAATCTATGTTAATGATTGGTAGTCTATGCATTTGGGTACTGTATGGTTTTGTTTTGTTTTGTTTTTCCTCCACTTTTTCAGTTGGGAATCCGGGTTAGAATGGATGCGTAGTAAAAAGGTATAGATCCTCATGGGTTCAGTCAAGCAATTGTTCAGAACACTGATCACCAACAGAAAAGAGTGGTGGCCGTGAGAGGCAGATGGAGGTGGCTGCAGATCTGGAAGATGAGCTAAAGAGATGGAGAACACAGGGCTGGGGATTTACCTCTGTGGTAGGGCACTTGCCTAGCAAGCCCAAGACCCTGGGTTTGATCCCCAACACCACTCCCCCTCCCCAAAAAAGAGACAGAGAAAGCAGACATAGCAACATTGAAGACACTGGAGTTGCTTAGTGAAGAGATACATAAGCATAGAGCTCACCATGGACCCTTTTCTTGACAACAGAGTTTAAAATGTCCCGGATGCTTCAAGGATAAGTGAATAAATATCAAAGAAGCTTGTATTAAAAGTCAAAAAATTAGGACAAATAGTAAGCAAACCGCAACTCCTCTCTGGTCACCAGGGCTGTAACACTTGGCATCCTTGTGTCCACCTTTTCTCTTGCACAGTCTGGGTCCAGTTCATTCACAGATCCTCTTGGCTGTGCCTTCAGCCTGTCTTTGGAGCACTGCCTCATCCATTGCAAGCTCCTTTCTCTCTCTGTCTCTCTCTCTCTTTTTGGGGACAGGGTCTCACTATGTAGTCCAGGTTGGCCTCAAACTCACAGTGATCCTTCTGCCTCCGCCTCCCAAGTGCTGGGATTACAGGTTTTAGCCACCATGCCTGGCTTCTAGCTCTTCTCTTGTCATGCAGAGTAAAGTAGCAACTTCCCCCTCTCCCTCTGCTCCAGCCCCACTTCTGTGTGAGGCCCACTTTGCCCTCTCCTGACACCCACAGGTTAGTCCTATGGGGAATCAAGTTAGACAGAGCTAACTTGTGGCACAAGTAATACCACAATGAAAACTTGATGCTGTAATTGAGGACAAGAGTGAGCTGTGGGTCGAGAGTCGTAAGACTTGGAAACGGGCTCTAGCTCCATCTTCATTCACCATGTACTTTGAGGAACACCAGTTAGCCTTATCGTTCCCTAGATCTCCCCCGCAGTCAGACTCGTGGAAGCCAGCATCATTCTTCATCAGGACCACGGAGATGGCCTCTTGCCTAGACTTCCTACTTCTGTCTGTGCCTCTGTTAATCACAGTGATGGTAAAATGTATCACTCAAATCTACACTTTTGAGAATGCAATGCAGTATTAATAATTTCCCCACTAGTCATGAAGTGGAGTCATCTATGGGAAAACAGGACAGATGGCCACTCTGATAAATAGGATCTCATCAGGCTCCTAATGAAAATCCTCTTGTGACTTCTTCCAAGGATGAGTTACACACGCCATAGTGGGGCTCACATTGCTCTTTCTAAGAGTTCAGGTCATCACTTTGTTCCCCTTCTCCAGGATGCTGGCCTTTGTTCTGATCCCTGAAAATGCCAAGCTCTGCCGCTTCCTGGGCCTCTGTGTGAACTGCCCACAGGGCTCTTTCCCTCTCTCTTTTCACAGCTGATATCTCACCCTTCGGGTTTGCTGGCATGTAACTTCCCCTAAGAGGCCTTCACAGCTCCTGGTGTTTCTATCAAGTACAGCCCTTCAGCCCTTTTACTCCCCAATGCACTAACCTGATCAATGGTCTTCCTAGCATTCAGTGCATGTGCATGTATAACTAGCTCCTATTAAAATTGTTGTCCTCTCCCTTCTACACGTGGGCCCCAAGCAAGTAAGAACTTTGGCGTACCTTTAGCACTTGAAACAAGGTTTGACGCATACATAGTATTTGTTCAAAGAATGAATAAATTGAAATTTAAATTATGCTCAATGACATGATTATTATAAAGAAATGAAATACAATGTGCTAAGATTATTTATAAAGTAAGACACGATACACAAAAGCAAAGTGTTCTTAGGTAATTTACATACCTGTAGCTAGATGGATTTGTCCCTGTGAATGTGTGTGTGTGTGTGTGTGTGTGTTTGCGTGGTGAGAGAGACTGACAGAGACAGAGAGAGAGATAGACAGAGATATACCCTTTGTTATAATGTAATATATCTACAGTTCTACCAGCAACAAGCCACACTGAGAGACCAAATTTCCCAATATGCCATCTGACTAGTGGGGTGCAGGGGTGAAAGAGTTAAACCTGGCGGGTTAGGAAAAGCAGCTGCAAAGCAGCAGTGCTGTATAATCAGATGCCCAATCTCTGGCACAGACAGCCTCTCTGTCATATCTATTATGAGTGACACAGATGCAGAAAACTGTATTCTTCATATCATTACACTTATATACAGCATAATTTTCCTTCCAGAAATCCTGGGCTGCACAGCCTGAAGGTATTCAATAAAACCGAGAGGGAACGCTAGAAGTGAATCATACCAGCTTGACATTACCAGTTCTGCTGTGAGCGCCAGACCAAAATATAGTCTGCAGACCCCTTTTTCATTAGCGTGAAACTGCCATGTTTTAAAACAGTTTATCCACTGAATTAATCTCCAACCTGTCTTTCACCCAGGGCAGACAGGGCTCCATCATCAGTCTTCTCATTCTGAAACACTCTTATTTTTATTTGTTTGCATTCTAGGTGATGAATAATGATCTTTCATGCTCCAAGAATGCCATTCTCTGAAATAGCCCCTAGCATTTTGTAAATGTTAACTTATTAGATCTCATACAGTCCAGACCTATCTATCACACTGAGGTAGGTCAAAAGCATCGTATTTCACTTCTTACAGATGGAGGACTTTTAGGGATTTCAACCCAAGGTCACCCACAGTCAGGCACCAAACAAGAGAAGACGAGGTACAGAAATATTATCCTGGAAGCAAGCAAACTCACTCTGCCCTCTGACTACCAAGACAGCCCTCAGGGACATGTAGTGACAGTAATATCTGTGCTAAGACCCGGATGGGGCTGCAGGACATGAAGTGAAGCGTGCTGCCTGCCCCTACTCGCTTCTTTTGGGAAGAATGTGATCAGAATGAACATCTGGAAAACCTCAGCTCCGTTATATCAGAGGCAATTCAATTCATTCCCCTTCAACCTCTGTTTCTGGCCCTTTCAGCGATCACAGAGTCTTGGACTCACATCGATTACCAGCCCTCACAGAGCTTGTGCAGCAGACTGAGCAGTCCAGCCTCAGGGAAGCGAGCTGCTCTCTGTGACTCTAGAGTCCCTTTGGCTGTCCAGGGACATGGGGGGCCACGGGTAGCACCCTGCGCTTGGTCTTGGAAGTGCTCCCCTGAGAAGAGACGCTGGTGCCCGCATCTGCTGCTCACAGCCTCTTCCTAGTCAGGGAAGACTCAGCCCTGCTCTTAGGATTCTTCAACAGATTGCACCACCCACCCAAGTGATCTAGGTTCCTCTCTTACTTCAAGTTAACTGAAAGTGGACACTGTCTACAAGATGTCTGCACGGCAATACCTGGAGTAGGACCTTATCAAAAAAGGACTGTTCTTTTGCCAAGTTAACCCCAAAACCGACCACCACACCCCCGTTTCTTTTATATTTATTTTTAACATTGGTAATGACTACATCACTAGCTGAACTATGTCATTCTTAAGAAGAAGAATTCTGTCTTATTAAGCAATTGTTCAATGTTTGTAACTGCTTTATTTGCAATAACTGAAAACTAGCAAAAGGTCTCTCCATAGGAGTATGACTAAAAGAACTGTAATCCACCCAGACTATGAACGACTTCTCAGGAATAAAAGATACAATTACTGTTATACTCCATGTTGTGGTTCTCTTCTTACAATCTGTGATAGATCTGTAGGGCATGTGCTAAGTGACAAAAACCAGTTATAAAATGCCGCATGCTACTACTTGCTGAGTGATTACATGACACTGCAGTCCAGAAATGACAAAATTTTAGAAGTGGAAAACACACCAACAGTTGCCAGTTAAGAGCAGAAGAGGGGAGGGCAGCAGTTATCAGTGTAAAGAGGTCAAGGGAACAACTTTGTGGTGATGAAGTTGTGTATCGTGAGTAGGGCAATGGCTACCAGTATACATGTTAGATAAAAATAGCACACAGCCGCACATGGGAACTCTAGCATATTTGCAACTTCCTGTGGATCTGCAATTATTTCAAAACTCAAAAGCCTCAAAAAGAGAAGTATGGAGAATATATAGCTAAGCACAAAGTTGGAAATAATTTCCTAAGAAAGGTTGTAAATTGGTTGAAAACAGTCATGAATGGAAATAGGCATAATTGACGATGTGAACACTAAAATTTTTGTAGGGCAAAATCTGCATAAACAAAGTCCAAAAAAAAAAAATGATAAAACTGAAACATGTTTGCAAACCATTCCAAATTGCTACCGATCCTACAGTCCTTATTATATATCAATAAGCTTTTAAGTGTTAGAAACCTAGGAACCCACATGTAAGCAGGTGGGATGTGGTAATAAGGAGTAGGCACCGGAAAAACTAACTAGTGCATATTCTTCCTCAGTGTACATATAGAAGTTCCCCTTATCCATGGTTTTACTCTCTGCAGTTTCAGTTAATGGCCCCTGGTTACCAAGGTCCAAAAAATATTAAATGGAAAACTCCAGATGCACAATCCATAAGCTTTTGGAATATTGTATTGGTTAATGGGTTCTTTAGGGGAACAAAATCAGTAGAACAGGGTCAGGTTAGGAGAGTCCTCAGTAGCCACCTTGCGAGAGAGCCGCAGGATCCAGTAGCTGCTCAGCCCAAGAAACTGGAAGCTGCAAGATGAGAGGGACCCACAATGCAGTGCTGCTCAGAGACTGAAGGCCTGGAAGGTCCCTGGAGAGTCACGGTGTCACTGCATGGAAAGGCTGAAAAGCCCAAGTCTGATGCACACAGCAATGGCAAGCAAAACCCCCTTCCAGGCGGAACCGAGCTTTTTAAATGTGGCCCAATTCCCTTCTTCCTCTTTCATTCCATTAGGGCTGCAAGCCTATTGGATGGTGTCACATGCAATCTGGTGGGTCTTTCCCCCTAAGCGCGCTGGCCTACTTACCACTAATCTCTGGACACACCCGACCGACACACCCAAAATTGTGCTTTACTCATCCACTAGGGATTTCTTCATCCAGTCAAGTTGATGAGCACAATTAAAGGTCAAAATCACATTATGATTATTCTGCTTTATTTATTAGATATTGTTGTTAATCTCTTACCATTCCTAATTCCTAAATTAAACCCTATCTGAAGTATGTGTGTACAGGAAAAACAGATACAGTGAATTTGGCACTATCCATCCCTGCCGGCACCCACTGGGGGTCTTGGAGCGGGTGCACCTTGGGTAGGGTGGGGTACTGACTGTATTTTTAGGCACTATGCTTGGATTCTGACAAAGGTGATCATGACAACAACCATCATTCATTCAAAAATCATAGAAAATCTATTTTCAGAACAGTTTCAAACATGAACCGGTGCTTTTAGTTAATTCTAAGTAATGATTGGTCTGGGTTTCTGGGATAACACTAACATCTGGTTGCCATGGTGTCCTGTTGTTATTGGCTGTTCTGTTGACGAAATGGAACTGATTTTGATGGATACTGGGGGGACTGGGGCTGTGGGGGCTGATGATGAAAGAGACCTGGAAGGTGCTGGGCTGGATGTGAGGAGGGCAGCAGTTCAGGGGATGTTGACTTCGGACCTCTCCTCTTGCTCTATTTTCCAGAGAAGAAACTGTGGGACACTATGAACCTGAGTCCTTTAACCTGAAAAATTGATGAATTTCTAGAAGCTCACTATGGGCCAGATGGAAAGTGAGAGGCTCTCGGCAGCCGTGGTCTTCATGGGAGGGGGCTCTACATTCACAGTCTTTTCCTCTGAGAATCTCCCTGGGATCTCATAGGGAGGGTATCTGAAACAAAACTCTTCCTCTCCCTGATACTCCTGATAAAGGGAGGGAGAGTCTTTTATTAATTTTTGTGTATTTTTTTCCTGACATACAACTTGGTATATGATAGATCTTCAGTAAATGTCTGTAGAATTGAAGCAAATAGAAGTTGATATCCATACTACAGTTAAAAGAAGACGTGTTTATACTACTTACCTTTTATCAATGCCTAAACATGGTCATGGGCAGATTGAAGTTATTCAGGTGTTGTTGACTGATGGCTAAGCTAGAAACAGTACTTCCAATTTATTCCCCACGCATAAACCCTTTTGTTTCTTACAGTTCTTTCTGTCTCTATTCTGCTGACTCAAATTGCACCTTTAGTTTTACTTGTTTCCTTGAAGGTATTTATGCCTCCAGAAGGTATTTGCTCCTCTGAGGAGCAATAATATTTGATGGTGTGATCAGTCTTTTACATCTTTCCTTAAAAGACATTTGGATAAAGAGAGCAGAAAGACTAGTGATGAGTCAGAATTTGTCACAATAAACACAGATTTTTTTGAAATCTCCAGTGTTGATACAGATTGCATTAAGGGGCTAAATTATATTTCTTGAATACTATAGTGTCCTTGCATCGGATAACAGATTAGTTGAAAATATGATCCAAATGAATTCTAGGGCCACTTGCCCTTGAATTTCTTAGTTTTGATTCTCTAGAAGATAGATTCAATATAAAATATATGTATGATTATAAAAGGGCTTTGTGACGTGGGCTAACAAGACCAGAATCTGAAGGGTCCCAATAGCAATCTGTGGACTCAGAGGTGGAAGAATCCAAAATGGCCACCTGTGCCCTAGACAGCCGAAGGATCCAGGAGCGATGAAGGGTGACCACCTCGAAGCTCATTTCAGAGTCATAGGTGTGAGTCTTTTGGAGAACCAAAGCATCAGAGCTGGAAGGTTTAAGAGTCTGGAAGCCTGAAGTGCTAGAAATCAAGGCCCCAAGGCAACAGCGAAGACTGGAGCTCCTCCAAAGAAAAGGAGAACCTTTTCCTGCTCTTTCTCTTTTTATTCTATCCAGGCCACAAGCCCACTAGTGCCAGGCACGAGTCGTAGCCATCTCAATTTGGAGCCCAAATGTTAGCCATCCAAAGACACTCCCAGAGCGTTATTCGTCTTCCAGGCATTTCCTACTCCAGTCAAGTCACCACGTCACAATTAGCAGTCACAATGCCAAATGGGCTCCGACAAATTCCTTAGCCCCTTAATCTAGGACTCTACAAAGATGTGAGGTCACACGTCCATCTCTCCTCTCATGAATGTTTACTTCCTTTGTGGGGCCGGGAGCTTTAGTCTCACAATGTGGTGGCCTATGCAAGTCATGTGGGCTTAATGTTAAGGGAAACTTGCAGGTATACTGGTCGGAGAAACCTCGGTTGGGTTCAGAGTTGAAAAGACAGTTAAATCTTGACTTGGAACTCAGTCTTTAACACTTTACTTTTATGTACCTCGATTTCTTCATATCTAAACAGGATAATGGTTTCTGTCTTAACAACTATGTAGGAAGTTGCAAGACAAAATGAAAGAGTATGTTAGCTAATTTTGTGCATAAGAGTCATTTAAATTTAAAGTACCATTTTGCTAACCAAATCATAGTATTCAATCCTTCTTTTAAAGATTCTCAATCAAAAAAAGACCTCCAAAAAAGAACGATAAGAGTGAAAATCACAGAAAACAAAAATTACAGTTGTATCTATAGAGGAGAAGCTGTGATAGAAGTTTGGCCCCAGAGACTAAGGGAAGCTGGTTACCGACTGCCAATTTCTCAATCTAGATATCAGGAAATCATGCATGAAAACTGAGAAACTGAGAGATACAACATGTACCAAGAGGAACATTGGCCTGATCATATTAAAGAATAAAACATAAAAAGAAAGATTATGATTTGCTGCTGGGATTACAAGGGCAGCCTAACCTGTGAACGGGGAACCAGGACAGGAGAATGGGCATTTGCCCTTAGATATGGCCTGGGGGATTTAACAGTGACTTATCTTGCTAGCACAAGTACCGTCTCTTTTCTGTAGCTAGGGGATGTGTTAAAGAGGCACCTAGAAATGGAACCCCATGATTTAGAAAAAAGAGACAAAATGCCTCAACTTCTGCATGTATGGTAGAGAAATGGATCGAAAGGCTGAAGTGTATGTGGCCCTTTTCCCAGCCCACCAAGACAAAGTTATTCTTCTCCTACAGCAAGTGGGGTTCAGATTCAGACTGCATTCTTTCTAAATTGCTTTGCTTTTTCTACTTTGTCTTTTGAATGTTCCTAGAAACAGCTCTTCAAATTCATAAGCCTTATAAAGAGGGAAAAGCAGGTTCAAGGGGAATATTTACTTTGGCTCTATACTACCGAGTTAGTTCTATGTCACCAATGATAAAAATTTAACTCCATTTCATTTTAGAAATTTGATTCCTATAATAGAAAGCCTGGATTTTAAATCTGACTATAAGTACAGCTTGATTTAGCAGCTGAAATGGTATAATTAAAGCTTCATGTCTCCATCTGTGGGGCGCTAGCGTCTGCCGTCTTTTCTGCATTGTTTCCTCCGGGTCTTGGCTTTAGATGGCCAGAGACTCACATCTCTTTCCCTGTTTAAGTCTTGTGGGAATCTTGGGATTTACTCTGCTTGGGACACATAAGAACTGTGCCCACCCTGAACCAACCATTGTTACCAAAGTCTTTCCACAAGGGAAATTCGAAGAGCTACTGATAGAAGAAAAATGGAAAATAAACATGGAAAAGCCTAAAGCAGATATTTTTCTACAGAGCTGTTACAGAATTTCCTTTCCAAGGACATGCTCTGTGTTTGGAAATCACTGAAAGGGAAAACCAGGCAGATCGTTGCATCTGTGGGAATAAAAACCACTAAATTAACTTGATAAAATGGCATATGCAGAGAATGGGCAAGAGCCTCTCCTTGCAGGAAGCGTTTCTCAGGGCAAAGAGGCCAATTTTAACAGTATCTGTTTGTTCCTTCGTTCTGCTTCCCTAGTGGCAGCAATTACTATCTCTCTTGCATCCTCTGGGTATTTTCTTTTTCTTTGCTTCTAGGGGATTTTGTAAAAATGTATACATATGTGTGTATTTGTGTGTGTGTGTGTATTTTCAGTCCATGAGAACATTGCTGTTGAAAGAAATTAATCAAAAACTCTAAGCTTGAAACTACTATACAACTCTGTGTCATTTAGCTTCCACTAGAACACAGTGAAAAACAGGAGCCTGCCGTTTTGCAAAGTCACTTTTTCTCATGCTGGAAATCTCAAGTTATTAGAAGTTGCAAGATGCCATGATCAAAAACCAGTGCTCTGAAATTCAGCCCTCTCTCTGGTGATGGCCCTGCACACATGTGAAAACAGTGCCCAGGGGCAGTTTAGAAAGCTGATTTGTGCTTTTCCCTGATCTACATCTTTTCACTGTTTGTACTCTCAACAATGATCACAAGAGAGGAGCAAATAATAACTCAGGGAGGACTCTGGAATCAAAGGTTATTTTTATAAAGAATGGTAGAAATCATCGTTGGTGTTCCCTCAACAGCAACACTGAAGTCAGCAAAGATCACTGAGAATTGTGAACCACTTTTTCCTTCTATGGGATAAAGAGATGGAGAAGTCTCTCTAAATGCGGAGAATGGGCAAGCAAAGTATTCCAACTTCTCAGTATTTCTTTGATTAGTCAAACTTTGGTCTCCCTTCCTTCCTTCCTTCCTTCCTTCCCTCTCATTCTCTCTCTCTCTCTCTCCAGTACTGGTCAAACCCAGGGGCACTCTACCACTGAGCTATATCTTCAGATCTTTTTATTTTGAGACAGTCTCACCAAGTCACTCAGGCTGGCTTGGAAATTGTGATCCTCCTGCCTAGATGAGATTATAGTTGTACACCACAAGGTCTTTCTTTTCTTTTCTTTTCTTTTCTTTTCTTTTCTTTTCTTCCTTTCTTTCTTTCTTTCTTTTTCTTGGTCACTAATTAGACTTTCCAAGCTTTATTAAAATGCAAATGTTTTGAGTTTCCTTTTCCCATTATTTCAGTAGAAGACCTCACTACAACCCTATAGCAGAGGTATAATCATCATCATTTCACAAATCAGGAGAGCAATTGCCTAAGGTAACACAGAGCCTGGGGGAAGTGAAACGTGGATTCAGGAAAGGTTAGTGTGTCAGATTTAGTGACCCTGGAGTGGTCACTGCTTGTTGATGAGAAGACTCTGCTCTAAGATCTGTACAGGCAGCCTAAGAACAAGGGTGGACAGAAGACGGGAGTCTGTGTGACTGGTGACATGGAGGGGGAGAGTGGCCATATACGTGGTAGACCTACTGTGTACTTGCTCTTTGCACTTGTTCTATCATTCATACACTAGGTCCTTTGAGGGTACCATCATCATCTTCATTTACAGAAATGTAGAAGTAGACCCACAGAGTGCAAATCACTTATATAATGTGACATAACTATAGCAAATACTGAGTGCAAGAGCTGAGGGTGGCATTTCTACCAAAAGAAAATGCTAGGAAAGGTAAGTGAGCATATTGGACAATATTTTAACACAGAACCAACGTTTATTTCATGTCAGGAAACCACATTCATCAAAAATGCAAGTTTTTCTTGCTTTTAGGTGGAAATATTCACTGTCTATTCTTGTAGGTAATTGAGTTACCCTTTGCTTCAACAATTTTGCAATCACTTTTGATTGATTGAACGATTCAGTTATCAATTCATCCTTTCATCCAACCCATAGTCTTGTAAGCTTTATACTTTACATAGAGATAAATAAAGCAAAGACTCTGGTTCCCAAGGAAAATCTTGTCTCACCAGAGAGAGAATACATTAAAACAGTTAGAAAACAACAGAATAAAGTCATCATGAGGGAAGGAGAGGAAGAGAACCTTTGGCTGAGGAGGTAAGCAAAAGCTTTATTAAAAAATATTGGAGCAGAGGCCTGTGGGATGAGTATTAAACATAAAGAATCAATAAATCTGTAATATTATCTAATGCATAATATATTCAGAAAACTATGATAGTGATAAAGGTGCAAAGAAATTGAATGATATGAATATTTTCATCTATGGTGTTCCTTCTCTATGCTACCTATTTATACTTTTACTTCTCACCCAGAATTAAATGTATTAATCTTATGTAGAAATAAGAATAAACTGCTGTAAGGACCTGCCCGGTTCCCGCGAGACACCTGGGACGGCGCGAGCAGCCTTCTAAACAGGAGAATATGGCAGACTGAGGTGAGACAGCTGCGCAGGCAGTCTGCGGACATGCCCACTCGCCCACCATGCCACTGGGGGCGCGCAGGGTCTGGATCCATCAACATATATGCATACGGTCGGGGACTCAACATGGGTAACACTGTCTTCTGCTTTTCCCCCCAGACTTTATTTTTGCTGGTTTTTTTTTTTTTTGGTTGTTTGTATGTTTGTCTTTTCCTCCTCTTTCTTCTCTCATTGTCCCTCTTTTAGCTTTTTTTGGTACCTTCTTTTCCCTTCCCCTCTCTGAAGTCACCATTACCAAGTACAGCCAACCATGACCTTGTCATTGAAGATAACCATGGAGGTCTAAATGTCCTGAGATCCAAGAAACACATATACCCAGAAGAAACCGCAAAAACAGACATTCCCGAGAAGGTTGTTATTACCTATCTTTC
>QZML01000560.1:3795933-3814870 GCA_016801275.1 Hystrix brachyura
GGAGGGAGGGAGCAGAGGGGAGGGGCGGGGGATGGGGGGAGAACCAAGATACATCATGTATAGGTACAGAATAAATATAATGAATGTGACCATTGTATGTAGAATGTACCAATACATCTTCTTGGTTTAAAATTTAAAAAAAAGAAATAAGAATAAACTAAACCTGTGAAATTAACATGCATGGAATAATAAAACAATAGATTTGGGATTCTAACTCTCTTGCTCCAAGTACTAAGACTGTGACCGTCTACTTTTCCATACTGTTTCCCATGAGACCCCTGAATTGAAGGGATTACACATCAGTTGGAAAGGTGAGACTTACAGACAGAAGAACAATAGCTAATAATGAGACAGCAAATCAAAATTGTGTCATATATTTATTATATATCCCTTACATATAATGTAGTACCTGTAAATGTGTTGTATAATATAGTTTGAGAAGGGAGACATTATTGTGGATTTTAAAGGTTCTACTAAAAATCTACTTTGAAGTGAACTTCAAAAGCAGTAAGATGAGATGGCCCTCCCACCTGTATACTCCTCTGGAGCCTGGCCTCTCACACATGGAAAATCCAATAGTGTGTTCTCTACTTCAGAGCTAGAAGGCTCTCTGACTCTGAAGGGATTGTTGGTTTGGCTCAAAGATGTGGACATTCAGTTTTAGTTGTCCTCCTCAGAAAGGAAGATTCTGGGACGGTGTGTTCATGTGTTTGTTTACTGTTTGTAACCAATGATTGCAAACTCAGTGGTCTAAAACGATGCACATTTACTGTATCACAGTTTCTGTGATTTACGGTTCTGGGTGGGGCTCAGCTGGTTGCTCCACTGAGAATCTCATCGTGGGAAATCAAAGTGCCTTCCAGGGCTGTGAATGCCTCCAAGACGCGTGGTCCTTTCCCCAGATCACTGCTTGGTGGAGGAACTCGGGCCCTTCCGGTTATGGAGCTGAGGAATTCAACCTCACAAACCAGGATGCACCCTGCTTGACACGCAAAATTGTTTTCGAAGGCCAGCTGGAGTGTGTCTCGGCTGAATCCGGTCTTTGTCCTTCAGACTTTCTCCTGGAGCCCACTCGATATAACCTTCCCATTGATCCTCCAGATCACTAAATCGGGTCCTCCACTGCATCCGTATAATCCCTCGCTTCCGTGACTTAACTCTCCAATTGTGTATGGGTCCTCCACCATAAGGCCAGGCCCTGCCCACACGCCAGGGAGAGGATTTATATACCATGCAAATCTTAGGGATTGTATAAGAGTTCTCTCTGCCACAGACAGGTTAAAAGAATTTTGTTAATTGATTTCACATTGTCTATTTTTCCTGGTGCTGGAGATATAAATGCGCACACACACACACACACACGCACAGGCAAGCACATGAACGCACACACACACAAATACAATCTTTAGCTACCTAAAGCTGTGCGATGATGTTACTGGCTGAATTGTGTCCTCCCACCCCCAATTTATATGTTGAAATCCTAATTTCCAGTACCAAAGAATGTGGCTGTACTTAGAGGTGGGGCCTTTTCAGAGGTATTTAAATTAAAATGAGGCTGTTAGGGTGGGCCTAAGTCCAAGCTGACAGGTTCATTTTAAGAAGAGGAAATTTGGACACAGATAGAGACATCGGGAATGTGCACATGGGAAAACCACTGAACATATAGTGAGAAAGTGTACAACTCAGTTGTCTGCAGGACGTTCTGAGAGTTGTGCAAACATTGCCATTCACTATCTGCTGCAGGTTAAAAACACGGAGTTGAGAATGATTTGAGGGAAAAAAATCTCAGAAAACATGCCAATAATTCAAGAAAAGATGGCTTATGTACCATAGGTCTTTGAAAAAATTCTTCCATAAACTGTATTAACAGAGACACGATTGGAGTCCAGAACAATAATGTTCATTTATCTCATGCCACTATTAAATCCTTACCACTTTTCATGTTATTTTGGAAACTCAATACTCAGTACAGGGCCTGGTGCATTATTTGAATATGTGCTAGAGGAATGAATGATGAACAGTTCACATCCCATGAGCCAAGGAATAAAACTTCGGTATGTGTTTTATGGGCACGAAGAGGGACAGAAACTGCTTTCTATCTCCTCCCTGTACGTACTCTAAGACACTATTGGCCAGCTCATTTTATTTTGTAGATTATTTTCCCCCAGTGCAGTTATATTACTTTTATAATAATGTTTCATATTTTTTCTTGTTAATTTAATTTTTGGGGGGGTAGATATTTCCTTTGAGGGAGTTGTTTAGAAATATTCTGTTTTTCTCGCTCACTTCCTCCCACACTCACATCGTGCATGTCACCTTCCGTTCCTTTATTTTCAGACCTGTGCCTTTGAATATGGATGTCACATAAGATATGGTCCAAATTGAATGTTTTGAATAAATTCTTTTAACTATTACTTCAAAGCTTGGTACCTCTGTACTCACAGTTATGTAATTCCATGGAAGTCTTCATATCCTTATGAGAATTTTCCCTAATACACTTCGCTTTGATTAGACACGTATAGACATGAGCGTTGTTATGATATGGATCTCGAATGTCCCCTGAATTTGGAGATCAGTTCTTTGGGTGGTGATTGCCAACGAGGGCTCTGACCTAATGAGTGGATTAATCCGTTTGTGAATCTGCGCACTGAGTTTGGAAGGAGGCACTTCGTTATAAGAGCAAGCTTTCTCTCTGCTTCCTGGATGCAACAAGCTCAGTAGATTTGCTTCATCATGCTGTCCTCCTGTGATGTTTCGCCTCCCCAGAGGCCACGAGACAAGGCACCAAATGATCATGGACCGAAACTCTCAAAACCAGAGGCTGAAATAAACCTTTCCTCCTTTTAAAGCTGATTTTCTCAGATGGCCTGTCATAGTGATAGAAAACTGACACCAGAATTAACAAGAGCCTGCCTACTCCAAATGTGGAAAAGAGCAGGCACTGCTGGCTGCAAATCCTACATCTGTCTCCACCGTTCTTTGCAGCTCCAGAGGGAAGGCTTAGATATTGGCTCAGGGAGGGATTTTTCAATCTCACTTATTGGAGAAGAATGAAAAAGTTCCTGCTGCCAATGGCAGCCACAAAGTGACTAGGAAAAACCAGCGTTAGGATAAAAGTGACCCCAAGCAAGAAGTAGAAGTCTAGGTCCTTTTGACATCAATGAGTGATCTTTAGTATACTAGGTTTACCATATTAGGCCAGGAGTCCATTCTACCCTCCATTTTTGGTTCTTGAAGTAATCCAATTTTTATTAAGTTGCTGGAAGGGCTTGAAAAATGAACCAGTGGGGACGTTTCTAACGGACACAGGAGTCAAATGAAAGGTCTCTGAGTGTTCAAAGCAAAAGTATTCAATCAACAAAATAAGCAGAATGTTATTGGACTTTAACTCAAAGTCTAAAACAGATACTGTACTATGAATTCATATTGATGTAAATAAGTGATTGCAAGGAAAGGCAGTACATGACCTATACGTTTTTGTCCTCAAAGACGAGGAGCATAACTCCCTTCCCTAGGTGCAGGCTGCAGGTAATGATTTTCTTCCAAAGGAAGATGAGAAGGACATGGCTGTGGAGAAACATGGTGGGCAGCACCAGTCCCGTGATCAAGCTTGCTGAGAGCACCAATGAGCTGTGTTGATTGTATGTGTGCCCTGGATAGGACGGGATAAGAATGGTTCTTTATCTCTGTAGTCTTCACCTCAAATAATAAAACTCCAGAATAACTCATAGGAAACACACACACACAAACACACACACACACACACACACACACACACACACACACTCTCTTTCTCTTTCTCTACAAACTTATGACCAGCACTGCTCTCTATTCTGAAGGTCATGAAAACAAAACTATCCCAACCTAGAGAAGTCAAAGGAGACAAATGTCTCCATGTTCTGTGGTCTCCTAAACGGGATCCCACAACAGATAGAGGACATTGTGAATCAAAATGTATATGGAGGGGCTGGGGATTTAGCTCAGTGATTAGAGTGCTTGCCTTGCAAGCACAAGGGCCTGAGTTCGATCCCCGGCACCACAAAACCAAAAAAAAAAAAAAAAAAAAAGAAAATGTATATGGAGTTTAATGAATAACGAGATCTAAATATAACTTTGCTAGTTGTGAATGTATCGTGCAGTTGGGAAATTGAGGTCGGGGGTTGTACAGCAAACTTATGTACTAGCTTTGTAACTTTTTGATAAATCTAAAACTTTTTTAAAACTAAAAAAAGAAAATACCAAGAGTTTCCATATTTCCTCAATGGTGTTTTTTAATGAACAGCAATTTCTATTTTTTAATACAATCAAATTTAGTGATCATTTTCTCGTCTGCTACTAATTTTGCTTCTCCTTTTTGTTAAACTCATCAGCTTGTTCTTTCAATGTTCTCCTGTTTCCAAGCAGTTTACTCTTTAGATTTTCATACTATGTTGGACCACACGCTTGCGATTCTTTTGTGCATGAAGAAATGAAGTGGACAGTAATCTTACTTTTCTCCGTTTCAATATTTTTTGGATTTTTTTTCTTTTTCCTACTGTCTGCGGTGTTGATAATGTTTCTTTGTCTGGCCTGGTTTGTTTCTCCAAGGAATTAGGGGACTGACCTGGAATGGCTCCTCTTCACTCCACCCAGTCACTAGGCTGTCTGTTCGCAGTTAGAAAGTGAGCAGAGTGGTAAAGTCTGTTCTGGACTGATCTGAGGCAGTGTCCAACCAACCGTCTTCCTTTTTGAAAAGAACACAAGCCAATGAAGTCATTCAGACTAGTATTTGATATATCCCTTAAGAAAAAGTATATCTGTACAAATCTTCAAATCCTTCAATAATATGCCTCTAAGCAATCTTCAAGCTGCCTACATCTCAATTATTACTACCAGTTCTTACCCATTTCTCAAAGATATTACTTCAGTAACTTCAAACATGGCATTTCCTCTACCAGAAAATCATGTCTTCCTAGGACATCGCTTGTCCTGAATATTTTCTGTCCTTTATTTTCTCTGGTTAATCTTCATCTTTCTTCTAATTTCAGAATAAATAATTATTTAGAAAAGACTCCCACAAGCCATCAAATTAAGTGTATATTCACCTCTTTTAATTCTCATGGCACTATCTTACTCTTCTATGTCCTTATCACAGTTATATTTGGTCAGTTACTCGCATATTTATCAGGTGAGTCTGTTTTTCCTAGTTAAGGGGGAGTTTTGTGAAATATCTGCTTCAGTGGCATTCCCAGGAGCTGCCATAGATTCAGCAGAGAGTGAACAACTGAAAAGCATCTGTTGACTAGATGAAGGGAGAAACTTACTTAAACTGCTTGCAGTTTAATTTTGAATGCAATAAGAAAATATCTTCATTAAAATTCTTTAGGAAAAATCAGTGCCCAGAAAAAAAAAAAAAAATCCCGAAAGGCAAAATAACTTGAAAAAAATACTTTGAAACTAAGGTGCATTCAAGGTGAAGAAACTGCACCAATTACAAATGAGAGGAGACAAGGCTGGGGAAGAACATAGTGGTGAAGAAATAAGAAGAGGTCGGGGAGAGTAGAGACAAGAAACAAGGTAGAAGAAAATTTCCCTTCTCCTTCAAATCCTCCTTCTTCTTTTCACTCTGACCTCTTCCTCCTCTGTGATATAACTTTAAGGCAACACTTTCCATTGCTCCAAAGGAGGCTCACAACAGACTCACCAGTCGATGGCTTGGCGTAGCAGTGTGGATGAGCCTGTAGGTGTGGAAATCAAAGACCGGATCCCTTTCCTGCGCAGCCGAGGCCAAGACTGAGCAAAGCAGTCTGCACAAAACAATGATGATCCTTGACTGATGTGCTTCAGCTTCTGGCCACGCAAGCGCTGGTATAGTAGGTGATACAACACCCGGGAAATTCACCGACCTCTTGGAGAGGAGAGGGTGTTGGATTTCCAGAGGTGGTGCAAGCGAGAAAGAACCAGTCTTATCTAAATATTAAAGAACAGGAATGCACTCTCATGTTTTGTTCAGGGCTCTACATGGTTTGACCTCTTCCCCGCCCACTTTTACCCTCTTGACCCCTCCGCCCTCCTTCCTGACTCTTGCTTGTCCCAAGCTCGCTGCTGGGACAGAATCCTTCCCTCTGTGTGAAGTGCCCTTCCTGGAGGACGCCTCGTGTTTGGCTCCACGGCAATCATCACACGGGATTCAAACCATGTCAAATGATGGACATTCTTGACCATCATATTTAAAAGGAGCCCCACTGACCGTGTGCTCTCATCTTACCCTGTTCTGTTGTCTTGCATGTTTTTGTCATTATTTATCACTGCACACTCTTGATTCCTCGTGTATTAATGCAGCACACTCTATGAGGACCGGGATTTCTCTGTCTCATTCCCTGCAGTATGCCAAAATCTAGATAGATACCTCGGAATTAGCAGGTTCTCTGTGAGTAACTGCTGAATGAATTAAATCATCTAGGTTACAAATGAAAACCTGTATAAATGGAGAAGGAAATGTACGTTTATATTAGTAAGCTCCTTGGTCAGTGGAACTTGTAAGCCACTAGAAATGGACATTAGAGAGAAGAGGCGGATGTTTCCCCTTCTGTTTCTCTGTCTCTCTGTATTTATTTAGTTAGCTAGTTAGTTGGTTAGTGACTGTGATATGACTGTGATACTGGAGACTGAACCCAGCTCTTATGCATGCTAGAGAAATGTTCTACTATCTTTCCCCGCCCCCTTTTATTCTTCATTTTGAGTCTTGCTAAATTGCGCAGGCTGGCCTCAATTTTGCCATCCACCTGACTCAGCCTCCGAAGAAGCTGCGATTACCAGCCTATGCTATCCTTTGGCTTGTTTCCCCCTTCTAGTACAAAGCCCTGAATTGTATGAAATATGGCTTATCACCTTGAGCACTGACGGGAAGCGCTGCATGAGAAGTGGAGTGTGCATGTATGTATGTGTGTGTGTGTGTGTGTGTGTGTGCCTGCCAGTGTAGCAGTCAAAATATTTATAGTAGTTCCTCTAGATAGAACTGGAGAGACTTAGTCTGGTTCTGTAAAGGAGGTCGGTGGCTTGCAGCTGGGCTGTCGTTTATATGTCTGCGCTGGAATGCAGACCCAAATCTCGTTGCTGGGTAGCTTGAGACAAAGGGTTGCAGACACGAGGCACTCCGACGCACTCTGCAATGCTTCACGTGGGTGGAAACCCTACCTGGAGGCAGAGTTCTGGTGTATTTTAGCACTGAGACATGCTTCCCCAGAAATGTTCACTACAGATGTCGCTATGCTAGTAGGATTGGAAGACTCATATGTCAGTCTCTCATATGTGTAAATGAGTTCTCTCGAGCTGTTAAAAGGGAATTTGCGCTTGACTTTGCATTAACTTTTTAAGGCACATGATTCTTTAGACATGATGTGCACAAAAGGTTTCACTCTTTCTCTTCCACAATTGTGCATTTAAAACCTTCTACTTCCTTAATTAATGAACATGAAGGTATGAAAATGGTGGAATGTTATTTTGACAGTTTTGCTGTTTTATGAGAAACAAAATTTGCACATCAATATAAACATCCCATTAAGCATATTTTCTTAAGTTTTGAATTTTAATTTGGAAAAAATACACAGGGAAAATCAAGAGAAAATGTAGTCTCTCAATATTTTTAAGTATTTCCTTTTTATTGTAGTTCTAAGAACTACACTTATTATTTTAAGAACAATATTTACTCCACCTTGTACCCTTATTCTCAACGCCACTACTAAATTTCCTAACGATCTGCCATCTTTCAACTTAGAGATGATTTAAATATTTTTAATGAATCTCACAATTGTATAGAGCATATATCATTTTCTGGAATGACATATAACAATATGGATCCAAAGGTTGGTTAATATTTTTAAAATTCCACTTAAGGAGGGAAAGTGTCACAGTATTTGTCAAGCCTCTTAAACTTTCGAATAGGAGAGGTGGGCAACTGATGAGGAAAATTAGAAAATTAAAGCAAACAATCCAGGACATATAACATCTATGCAATACAACTATTTGGATAAAAGAAGAAAACATGAAAGTGAGGAAATTATCACGGAAAAATTTCAAGAATGCGACTCAGCTGTGGATAGTATGCCAGAGTCAGCAAACTGCCTGTAAAGGGCCAGACGGCGTGTAGCTCAGGCTTCTCAGAGGCAGCCACTCGTCCCCTCTGCACAAAACACGTGACTCCACTACTCAGAGCGAAAGCAGCTACAGACAGACAGTCGACAACGAATCAGCTTGGCTCTAGTCCAACTCATTTTTTTCAGAGACCTTGATATTTGAATTCTGTACAATGCTCACAGGTCAGGAAACCTTTCTTCCCAACCTCTGCCTCCCCACTCTGTACCTCCTCCTCCTCCTCCTCCTCCTCTCCCTCCACTATCTTTATCCTATTTAAATTTTTAAAAAAATTCTTTATGTAGGTCAATTAGAAAAACAGGTGGTGGGTTAGATTTTCCCCACGTGCTTATCTCTGAGGGTTCACTGGGGACCTGACAAAGTGCAGGTTCATTATTCCTTACCTAAAATGTCGGGATCAGAAGTGTTTTAGGTTTTGGGTCTTTTTGGATTTGGGAATATTTCCATCACATAATGAGATATCCCGGGGATGGGACCCATATCTAAATGTATAATGCATTCCAAATATACTTTAAACGTATAGCCCGAAGGTAATTTGAGACACATTTTAATAATTCTGTTCATGAAAAAGTGTCTGATATGACATTTTCCAGTTGTAGTGTCAAATTAGCACTCAAATGTTTTGGATTTTGGAACAATTACAATTTCAGATTACGGTGGCTAATTGATTAATAGTCAGTTTGAGTGGGAGTGTCCAACCAGGTTGAGTCAGCGTGGTTCTGGGTGCTGAAGACCTACTTGAAGGAGGACGGTTGCTGGAATGATACGAAAGAAGAATGGGAGGGAGGGATTTCAGCTGATTTTCCTTGGAAGATCTTGGGCTGTTCTCTTTGGAGGAGCTTCAGTCTTCGCCTTGAGTGTTGTCTCCTGGCTTTCAGCACAGATTCTTCAGCTTCCAGAAATGGTTTTTTGACTGGTTGGCACAGACTCTTTAGCCTCCAGCACCAGCTCTTGGGCTTTCCGGTGCAGACCCTTCAGTTGTCCATCGCAGATTCCTCGGCCTCCTGATACAGACTCCAACTTGTATAGGACATTGCCATAGACTCCAGACCTTCTGCTGGATTCTCAGGATCTCTAGCTCGTGCACAGATCTCTTGTACTCTTCTGCAGTTGACTCTGTAGGCAGATATTGCAAGCCAATCTTGTAAATTTCTGTATCTTGCATTAAATCTGATTTGGAGCATGCACAGCTCTTTGAGAAGCCTGCCCTAGCCCTGCAAGCCCTTGTAAGTACTGACTAATACACAGATTTTCACTCTAAGAATGGTCAATCTGTATTGGAAAATATATTGACACCAGAGTGCGTCCATGTGAAATCTCAGATATTTGAGACAAAAAAGGCCATTAAGAGCTATAGTTATATTTATATGTTAGGAAATCTAAAGAGAAACAAGTTCAAATACAAGTTTATTAAGTTGCCATTAATCTAATGATCCAAATGAAAATTCATATTGAATTTCCTAATTATTTATAAAAGGATTTTGATCTTAATTTATTCATTTTGGAATTCCACACAAATAGCCCAAAGTATGTTTTTTTTAAACTTCACAAACTAATTCTGAAAATCACCTGCAAGCATACAGCCCAGAATATGATTGGAATTCTTGGCTCAATTAATTGAAATATGACTCAAATTTGATTAAGAGGAATAAAACATGTACAAAAGTGATTGATCAATATAATTTCTATTAATTGAGATCCTAGACAGCCAAATAGGCAGTGAGCAGGGCATGTATACAAATACAACTCTGACTTGCAACCTACAGCAACAATAGCAGGAAACCAACAGCCCATATCAGCCAGACTTGAAGAAAATCAGACCACTGCCTCTAGGAACCTGCCCAGGAAGCCAAATAACTCTTGTAGCAATCAACTCCAAATGGCTAGGATTTGATCAAGCCATGATTTATCTCCTTGTTTACATCTTAGGAGCAATAGAACAAAACAAATATGCCCCCTTACAGTTAGCTCATCGGTAGCTGCCCTGTGACAACAATCTGCACTCGAGAGAGCCAAAATTTTCCACATGTCCAGGACAAAGCTTCTGTAACCCTCTGCCTGCCTCTGGGTTTCTGCCAAAACATAAGTGGTGATGGCTAACACCTTTGCTATAGCAAACTCTCAACAGTCTTTGCATATTTTTATTTGATCCATCTTTATTTATTTCCATGTAATGGAAATTTGGAAATATATCCATTGATAGAGTAAATTCTAAATAAAGTTAAATAAATCCATATAACGAAAATTAACTAAGGGAAGAGCCCTGTGACCATAGCTACCCAGCATGACTAATGTGCCTATTGTATTTTTTTAATACATTTTCCTTAGAATATCTTTGAAAAAAGAAGGAACCCTGGCATTTCCAAGAAGCTTCTTTTCCCCCATTCCAAACACACCTTTGTGAACATGCCAACTACACAGCTAATTCTCGTGGGAGGATTCTCAGCCCAACTATGGGCTCCACTTTCTGTCCTTAGCTCCCTGCCCCTTGGCAATATTCTGAGAATAAAAAAATCTGTAAAACAAATTGCAGAAATATGTACATTTGTGCCTTCCATTTCACAGCCAGATCTCCCACCATGCCAAGAGTCCAAAACTCATGAATTATAATAGCTCATGACTTAATACTGTTAAGGATGCAATAAGCAAAAGAAAGAGGAGGAAGGACACATAGTCGGTAGATTAAATACAGTGACCCTCATTAAATTTGAATTTGAGATTGTCAAATACATTTTAGCATGAGAGCATCCCAATTACTTACTGAACTAAAAATTACCATTTGAGTATTTAGAATTTAAATCTAACTTGGTGCCACACCAAATCTGGTAACCTAAGGTTAGCAATCATTTTTCTACTCCTTTCATGGTATTCTTATAAGAAGTGTTGATATTCTTATCATACATTACTTACAGCTGTGATGTTTAATTTCCAAATGTTTGCTTTTCAGGAATATATTCCTTTACTACTTTTAATAGCATGCTAATGACCCTTCAATGTCCTTTCAAATTAGGTACCTCCATAAAGTAAATATAAAATGAAATTATCAAAATTTTAATGGGTGTCTACTGTTTTATAAAGGACAAAATAGGACAATGATAAAATATAAATGGAAGGATTTTGAGAGCCCATAATCACAAGATAACTTGGATAGGACTAAAGACCACAAAGGTAACAGTGGCAATCAAAAGCAGATAGAAGACAACGACTAAAGAAGAGAACCACACTCACTCATGTTTATGGGGCTTTTTCCGAAAGTATATGAAAAGCAGTATGATGAAAAGCAGTCCTTTGGAGTATTTTAAGACAGAGTTCAAGGCTACTGGAGCAATTGAAAATTGGGGGAACATTCCAGAAAGAAGAGAACTACAATGAGGGGAAATCTAAATTTTGCATATAATCTCTTCTCAGATCCTCATGGGAAACCTGAGGATTATGTGCATTCACGCAGACTCTGAGAAAGCTCAAGGAAAGTAGGACTTTTCCACACAAGTGTGGAAACACTGCCACATTAGAGGGTCTTGGTTCGTACAGCTGGCTTTCCACTGATCCGCAGCATAAACATGGAAAGACAAGCCTCCCAAGCTCGAAAATAGGGGCAAACAAACAAACAATGCTTTCATGTAAGCAAAACCAAGATCATCAGCGTACCAATTGTCAAGTTTTAGGAACACAAAACTGTCATAAACCCACATGCGCCTAATTACAGAGCTTCAAAATAAGCAAAGCAAAAACTGAAACTGACTAAAGGAAGAAATATAACAATTATCTATAATAGATGGAATTTTAGCACCTCTCATTCAGCAATTGATTTAGCAATTGCTCAAGAATCAGTGACTGTATAAAAGGTATGAACACTACCACAGCCATTAGATTGCTCTGACCATTACAGAGAATTGCATTCGGGGACGTCAGAGTATGAAGCTTTTTTCAAGTGCACACAAAGTGTTTACCAAAATGGACCATGTCCTAAGCCATGAAATAAGTCTCAAAACATTGAAATTATCTGAAATCTTACAAAGCGTGTTCTTTGAATACAAATAAATTAAGTCAAACTTTTGCATTATATATCTAGAAACACTGAAATTTAAAAACTGCACAAGTAGGCCTTGTTTAAAAAAGATCACAAGGAAATTAGAAAATATCCTAACTTGAATACTGTTAAAGAAACAATAAATAAAAATTTCTGAAGTACAGTCAAACACTAGGAGAAAATATAGCTTATAATACTTAGAAAAGAGTTTCCAGATAGATTGTTTATCTTACAATAACATTTTATTCAGGAAAATTGTATAAAACTATGACCAGATACCATTTAAAAACATTGGTAGGACTAGAATTAAAATAGTCGGCCATATCAAATGTGGGTGAGAATATGAAGTGGCATGATGCAACTTCCGACCTGCCCAGGTAGGGCTTCTTCTCCTGTGTTGAATGAATTTCACATCGTGCTTCTAGCAGGTGCCCCCCACATGCTGGTTGTTGGCCACCTCTCTAACATTGCCATGATCCAACTGAACACACCATTGATTCCTGGTGCACTGTACTCGCGAGACTTGGTGGTGGATCAAATTCAGAAGGACAGGGAAGTCGAGGGTGTTTGGGAAGCCTGTATCCTATTCCTTTTTGTATTCTACAGAAGTCATCCTAAAGCAATATTCTTAAATTAAATGCAATTCGTAACTAATATATTTTACTTTTTCTAAATTCTCTGTTTGATTTGGTCTCCGTTTCTCTGTCTCCCTATTTTCCTCTTTTGTACTGAAGGGCTTTAAACATCTGTGTGTGGTGATGCTAACATGTAATAAACCTACCGTGATCCGAGTCATCATGGACACGTTGCTCTGACGAGTCCTACCCGCCTCCGAGCACTCCGCCCAGGATCCCGGCTCCCAGGCGTAGGGAACTTCAACGTCCTTGGTTTGAATTCTTTCTTGGGAGGACCGTCAGCGAGCATGAGCCAAGACTCCTGCTCAGCCCGTTCTTCCAGCTCACTGAGCATGCATCGACACAGCACTGGCCAAAGCTGGGTAGCCCTAACAACGGTGCACATAAGCATTCAGGGCCCTGCTCCTGGCGACCATATTGAGTCCTTCCACTTTGCCTCTTTATTCATTTATTAATCTCCTTTTCTTTTCATTTGCATCTTATTGTGACCCAAATGCTCTCTCTTCCTGGAGCTTGCTCTACTTTGGGCTTGAGAAGATTTCAACTTCAATTTTTTATTTTTCTTTTTTCCTCACTTTTTCTAACAATATAGCTTGTATGCTTTTTTTCCTTCTGATTCCTCTAACAGTCAGTCAGGTGTATCGTGGTAGAATGATCGTCCCTGCAGCATCGTGCTGGTTGCATGAACTGGAAAAGTGAATAGCACTAACCTAACCAGGATTGTTAGTGTTATTTCCTCATAGAATATGCAGGAAGCACTCAGGAAATAAAAAATAATGTTAGCTAATGTTAGTGTTCTTCATGTACAGAGCCATGTGGTCAGGACACACATGTGAGACCCTGTGGAGCCTCAGTGCTCGGTAAAAGCACAAGACTTTCCCAATGAGGCAGAGCTAAGCTGCGTGCAGCCCCCACCACGAAGGCCATCTGGGCTCCGCGGCACGCATCCAAACATCCGGGGCTCCAACAGCTGTTCATGGCCAGTGAGGGTGGGAGAGGAAGACCACCTCGCTTCCGGGAGGCGAGCGGCCATGTTGTGCAAACATTTCGTCAAGGAGGAAACACTTGGAAAATGGGGATGGGATGGCTTGAAGAAGAAAAGACAATTAAGAGATAATGAAAGTGACAAGATTAAGAGAGGGAGCTCTTCTACCAGACACGTTAGGATTATTTTCTCCTTCCTTTGCCAGTAATCCTTACCACGAAGCTCCTCCCAGGACAGGCAGTTCTGGAACTTTCATTTCATAAAAGACAAACTGAGATTCAGGGAAGTCAAAGAATTTGCCTAGAGTTATGCAGCTAGCGAGCAAGTGGGTTAGAGAGAGGATCTTGTTCTGCTGATTCAAATACTCACATTCTTTCCCTGCACAGTAGTTCAACTACAGCAAAAACAGACGTCAGCGAACGAAGTGTGGAAAGGACACGTCAGTTGCATTGTGTCTGCATGGCAACTTCCTTAGACTGTGCACACTTTATAGTGAGTTTTACTTTCCTACGGTCTGTCTGTCTGTCTCTCTCTCCCTCTCTCTCCTTCTCTCTCTCTCTATACACACACGTATATATACATACACATATACACACACGTATATACACATACACACATATATACACACATATACTCACACATATACACACATATACACATATATATACACACACATATATATATACTCTGAATTCTCAAATTTATATATAATGTATATATATGTAATGTACATATAAAATTTGAGAATTCAAAGAGTTGAACTTCTCTCCAGAGAAATACTCCTATGGGCAGTTGTATGTACGTGCACACAGCTTTAGAAAGCCCTGATGTCCTTCTCATATACCCTGACATCCTTCTGCTGTGGTTTGTCCCTGTAAACTTATGTAAGATTTTAATACCCAAAAACTCATACTAATGGTATTAGAGGGTAGAGGAGCTGCAACTATCGTGTTTAGAGGTGAGGACCACATGAAGTGGTTACATTCGATTAGGTAGTTAGAGTGGGACCTCTGTAATTAAATCTTGATGGCGTCATAAGGAGAGGAAGAGAGAGAGGCTCCACAGAGGTATATGCACACACAATCCTGCCATGAAGTCACACAGCCAAGGGAGGCCTTTGACAGAGCACGCACCTTACTATCTGAACTTCCTGCCCCCCAAACTGTGAGGTAAATAAACCTCTTTTCTTTATAAAATAATCCACCTCAGGTATTTTGTTACCCAACAAAAAACTAACCAGTATGCCATCTGTGAGACATACAGAATGCTAATGTAATGAGCTCCTATCTTCTTACCCAACAGCTCACTTTAGGTAAAGCTTTCTCCTATATTAAAAAAAAAAAAAAGAGGCTCTGAAATGTATGAGTCAAAAATGCACAATTCTGACCTATCTGGTAGCTGAGTTTAATACCTGCTTGGTGCACCCGAACACCAAGCCCTGCCCATTTTGTGGATGGCCCTCACAAGAGCAGAGTGCTCAGAGTTTCTAGCTTAGGGAAAATGTGTGTGGAATGTGTTGCATTTTAGAGAGCTGCATAACATATCATCTAAAGGATATGGTGTCTCATCCTCCAACTTCAGAAAGGCAGATGTTAAGAGATTAAGGAAAGGTATGGAAACATTAAAGTCAAAATAGTCTATAAATTAACTTTTTACTTGAAAAAAGTCATGATTCAGTTTTAGAAGGAGAAAATCGTCAGTGTTTTGTTCATATTAATCCAGCTAATGGGCATATGTACAAAGCTTATCTCGATCATTCATGCTTCTAGTATTTATTTTTTTTCCCAGAAAACAAATTTGCCAGAATGATGAAGAGGAGTTCAGTAAAAACAAACTTACATCTATATGAGATTACTGTGAATACATTTGCATTCTTTTATCCAGTTAATATTTGTAAAGTACCTGCTCTTTGCTAGCATCATGATAGATTATGGAGAATTCAAGGCAGATTTTCCTGGGCCTCAAAGATTTTGTGACCCTGTAGAAATTCCTCAAGAAAGAGACGCTGACTTGGGCTTATAGGCAAGACAAGGAAAAGATATCTACTGGCCAGGTGATTATCACTGCCCAGAGTAAACCTGGAACCCTCAGCAGGGTCGTTTATTTCAGTAGGAGATAAGAGGCTTCGGTGAAGGGATGCTACCCTTGTGCTGGGACTCAAAGGGTGAACGACACATCAGAAAATGGTTGCAAAGTGAAGCGGTGAAAACCAAGGTGGCCATGACAATCACGACAGCAACTTGATTATGATCTATTCAACTCTGTCTCTAGTTTCTTCACACATGTACTACTCATGAGGTTACATGTAGAAACATTTCAGTGGAAAAGGTACATACATGTGAATACACATCGTGATGGAAAAATACGTGGAGAAAGATCCTGAACAGTGTTCTGTTGGGCTGGATCTTACTGAGATCGTTTATTGCTCTCCTCACTTTCCCACTCTCCCTGCCTCCCTCCCCGCCACTTGCTCTTCTTCCCCCATTTGTTCTCCTTCATTTACTCTCCCTCTTCCTTCTTCTTTGGCTTCTGTTTCTGATCTCCCTTCTCTATGTTGTTTTTTTTTTTTTTAAATAACAGTTATATATCCTCCCTTTTCCTTCCCCCTGCTATTTTATTTGTCTTTCTATTTCTCATAATTTCAAACCTATATCCACTAAGATGAATGGTCTAGAGTCCTGGGGTGAGTATCCTCCTGTGCTATGGATGAGGGGATGAATAGGCTTATACAAATGAGGTATTTAGTACAGTACCCTGGGGAGGTACTAATCCAAGTGGTGCTCTGCCTGACAAGTGCGTGGATGATAGTCATGGAAATTAGATCATTAAGGCAGAAATCAGATCTATTCTCATCTTGAAATCAAGGACCCACACATTTGTCTTTGGAGTGCCTGTGCATCTAGTGCCTGGAAAATGCTCTGTAAATATAGCCAGCATGGAAGGAATTGGATCTAAAATGGAACAATGACAGCAGCCGAGTGAAAATATTAAAAGTACTAATTCAAATGCATCCTTGTGCATGCACTTTCAAGTAAATCTGTTTTCTTGAATGCTCAATACACATTTCATTTTAAAAAAATCAATCCCTGTGTTAATTCAAACTGGCTGTGCAGCCAACAAGGCTTTATTCTTTTAACAATAAACTATCTCTCAGATGTATCAGGGAAAGAAGGCTGGAGAAAGCTCCTGTTTCACTTTATTCCCACAGCACTGAACATTTTAACTACCTACAAGAAACTGTCATTACATACGTATGTATTTCTGAACTTCTCATCTGGTCACTAGGGACATAACTAGTGGCCTAGATTCTGAATTTCTGCTTATGTAGTATTCTCCTGACATTTTTCTTAAAATTCAGTCTGATTTTGTAAAAACAGACAATAGGCAGGCCCATGTCAAGAGAAAGTAATATCATATTGGGAATAGGCAGAGTGCCCAAAGGGAAGCATTTCACAAGAAACTTCCTCTAAAGTCCAGCACATGGGCTTTGAAGACCGGAGAAGCTCAACTTTTGTTCAGTTATTACCAAGTTTCCTTTTGGTCAAATACAGGCATTCTTACACAGCTGACCCCAAGACTATATCAGACATGACTGGCACAAATACAAATACTTGTGGCCCAGTTCATAAGTTCAGAGAAAAGTAGAGTCCTCCCTGTCAGACTATTGTTCTGTCTTCAGTTTTGTTTCTCCCCAGCGCACAGAGTTCACCACTGTGCCCAGCAAGTTTTCATGTCCTTTCGATGTGCATCACAGAGAATAAACACGATCAACCACAAAGCAGGTCATGTCTTCTTTGTTCCTCTGCACATATCAAAGAGGCAGCCCCAAGTCCGTGCCTCCAAGTGTCACCCTGCATGAAAGAAGACCAGAAAGGGAAAGAAAGTTCCAGCTTCTGTTAGCAAGCTGAGACACTCCAAGCTTCCACATCTGCAAGTTCCTTTCTCTGCAGACAAATGAGAGCTCATTTTACCAGACCCCCGTTCAAGGATTAAAACAGAAGGAAAGAGAATAAACAAGGAACAGCCTCTTTTCAGAAAAACCCTTCTTCCAAAGACTATGATGTTGGAGAAACAGCTTCACCAGACACTGCGTATTTTATTTTTCCCAAGAAGAAATTGAGATTCAAGAATGCAACTGAATTACAAAGGGGTCAATTGACTTGATTTGTTTTCACAAAGGTGGACTTTTGTTTTATTTGTGGTGCATCCCTGAGATCTGTTAAGGACAGATACCTGTCTCAGGTAGGTGCTCACAAGTGGTTATTGAGTGAGTCTCAGTGTGGGGACCTCGGCCACATAGCAGCACCACTTGAGAAACTGTTGGATTCAGATTCTTGGTTTCCCTCCATCTGTGCTAAGTCAGAAGTGTTGAGCTGGAGCCCGAGAGTCTGTGTTTCGACAAATCCTGCAGTTGATGCAGATTATTCATGTTCATGTTCCAGTTTGCTAAGGAAAAAAAAAAAAAAGAAAGAAAAAAGGGTGGTGAATAGCCAAGTTAAAATTTGGGGTGCAAATAGTCCTCTCAGGTGCTGTCTCTCCTGGGAAAGTCTCCTTAATTCTCCTGGCTGTTCCCAGCTCATATTGATTGTGTGCTGCTCAGGCTCCTGATAACCTTCCATTGCAACATGGGATGACCTCATGCTGAGTATATTAACCCCTTCCCTATATTATAGACAGCAAAGTAAGGTAGAAATATTACAGGCAGTCAGACAGGGATGGGCCCTCAATGGAGGCAATACACAGGACAAACATGGCGGGAGGCACATCCATTGAAGGTCAGGTCTCAAGATAAGGATGGAAAGATCAGAGCCACACTCCTGGTTGAGGGATAAACAATGAACTGAAGATTACATCCCATAAAGTCTAGGTCACCCAGGTGGGCGACCAAGATCTCCGGATCCAACCCACCCTGGAATGTCCTTGTTTTCTCCTTGCCGATTTACTACATGACTTTCTTCCCCATTGGATCACTATTACCTAAACGACTACACTTGTAATATTATTGGTTAATCATCATTTTGACACATATTGTACCCGCCTCACAATTTTGCTCTATACATCTTCCCCTGAAGGGTGGGCTCGTTGGCAACCCACTCGGGTCCCCTCCTGTCTCTCAGGAGCTCTCTTTCTCTCTCCCAATAAAATTCCTACTCT
>QZML01000560.1:3814893-3827332 GCA_016801275.1 Hystrix brachyura
CAATAAAATTCCTACTCTTAACCTCCTTTGTTCCTTAGAATTTATTCTTTGACTTCGGGGAACACGAACTCAGTGTAACTGACAACTAGCAGGTCGGGAGTTATATTTTTTCCCGTATGTCACCTACATGTCTGTCTTTTATAACAAACCATCCTGATGATTTTATCAGTCTTTGTGGTCTCAACTCTAGCACAGTTCACAGAGAACAACTCGTTGAAGAAATGAATGAATTAATGAGTTTACAGAATGTTCCTTCAGCAATATGAATGTCCACAGTCACCTCCAGTTTTTGATGTCAGTGTGTAGGGACAAGGGTCCCCGTAGGTAGGGAAAAGATAGGGTAAAGGCCTCCTCAGACTTTAAACATAAAAAGCAGCTACATTCCCACAGTGAAGGAGATAAAGGCAAAGAGACTAATTCCCGAAGGCCCCAGGTAATCTGGTTAACATACAGAAAGCAAACTCTCCCTTTTGACTCTTTAACTAGCACTAAGGGGCCCGCCCATAAATTTGCCCTCTGCCAAAAGACAAAGGTCACAGAGCTGAGGGAATTCAAGACAAAAGTGACAGACAAGCCCAAGAGCTAGTCAGATTCCAAGGGCTGACCCAAGGGAAAAACCAGAAAGAGCCCATGAGTATTTCACTTTCGAATGCTCCCTACTCGTCGAGTAGCTATCTATCATCTCCTTTCCCCCCTTTTTCACCACTTTGAAATAAATAGTCCTCTAAATAAATTGTCTTCTCTTAATTTAAACTCAGTTTCTTTAATTCTTTACTGTAGCTGGGTTTAGGATTGCCGGGAATTATATTTTCTAACAGGACAGCAGGTCACAGTCCACCTCCAGATGTAACAAGTGTGTGTTTGAATGAGAAAAGGCAGAAGGAGGGATGTCCTCTTGAATATATATCCACATGGAAAATTCAAGACTATGCCAATACATATTTTAGAAATATAATTTTTAAAATACCTTCCTGTATATGAAATACATAGAGTTAGGAAGAAACATCTTTTTTTTTTCAAATAGGTCTAAGTGAAATAATGAGCTTATTGGTAACGAGGTAGGTGCCTGTAATGTAGTCTTAGTTTGCTAGGACTTACCTAAGTAATGAAGTAGCACAAAATGGGCAGTTTAAGCAATATAAATTTATTCTCTCACAATTCTAGAGGCCAGATGTCTGAAATTAAGGTACCAGAAGGTCTGGTTCCTTCTGAGGATTGTGAGGGCAGATCTACTCCAGGTCTCTCTGTTTTGTACATAGATACTGCAGTCTCCCTGTTTGGGTTTGTTTGTGCCCAAATCTCCTTTTTTTTTAAGGATACCAGTCATGCTGCATTAGAGCCTATCGTCATGACCCCATTTATCTTGATCACGTCTGTAAAGACCCTCATCTCCAATTAGATCATATGCCGAGGTACCAGGGACGGGAGTCCTATTCAGTGGAGACATAGTTCTACCCCCAACATATCTCAACTGTTCTCTTGGCCTTGAGGCATCCAGATCTTGAGAAGAAATAGGTAGCAAGGCCCAAAATGTGCTTCCACATAGCAATATATCAGGGTGGCCACAACCTTCGTCTGGGGCTGACTGACCATCAACAAAGTCTGGGCACCGCATTTCCTCACTGGCTTTACACCTTGCTCTTCTTTCTTTTCATGAGTCTTGGTTTCCAACTTCACTCTCCAGCTGACTTCTAGGTCTCTGTCCTGCCCTCTAAGCTGATTGTTCCCCGTAATGAATCAGCTTCCCTCTCAGTTTTGCTTCCACGGTGAAGCCCTGTCAGGTCTTGGGTTCTGCTCTGACAGTTGTGGTCACCCTCCAGCCCGCAGCCTGGGAAGTCCGATGCAGGCCTGGGAACGTGTCCCTGGGGCCAGGCTGCTTCATGGAAACTCAGGCACCGAGGTTTCTGCCTATCTATAATAATGTTAGTGCCTCGGTCGCCTCAGCTGTGAAATGTGAACACTCGTAAGAGGCACCTGGTGGGCATCCTGTGGGACGAAGTGTTGAGGAAAAGTGCTGGCCACAGGGAGTTTCCAGAGAGGCCTGTGTTTGCTCCAGCTCTGCATGCTGTGCCTGATCATCTGCCACCTCCACTAAGGGAGCATGCATTTCCGGTCCACAATTTCTAAAATTCAGACTCCTATACATGATATATATTATAAGGGAGAGATTTGTTTTTCTTCCTGAAAACTTTCTATCAATTTGAGTTTACAATCCTAAACTAATGTCTTTTTATCATTAGAAGAATAATGAATGTCATGCCATTTAATGAGAGCCTTAAAAAAACACGAGATTGTTGACACATCTTTTAAAATCTTAGAACAGTTCTGTAAGGGAGGTTTTGGGCTCTGCCCCCTATAGGTGGGAGTAGGGATTTGAAAACATTAGACTCCTCAGGGGTCCCAGAGTTCCCTAAGGGTCAGAGTCAGATCTAGAGAACCAGTTCTGTGAGACAATTGCACCCTGCTCTTTTCATGCCACTGAAATTGAATGTCTGTGCTCTTTCTCCCTGTGTTGTGTCCCACAGCACCGAGTGGGGATGGTTCGTCAGAGAGCCACCTGTGTTCAGTGTGTGGCTGTGCCTATTTGCCTCCAATGTCCTTCTACTCAAAGCAGCATCTGGTCCACTGTAGAATTAGCGTTCGCTCCTTAGACCGCATAATTAACAATTTACTCTCTTCATCATCCTTATTATATCAGTACATAATTCTGTCACAGTGAATAATGCTATGCTCATTAATAGTTGCTTGCATATATACTTTCTTTTATTGGTGAGAATATAACCCTCTTACAGCCAGCATTTACTGTGTTCGTGGTATGTTGTGAAGGAGAAAAGTTATTGAAAAGCAAGAGCCAGCAATAGGTACTTCATAAGTGCTTATTTCCAGTGCCCAGGTTTAAAAGACCTCCTAAGACACTGATTAGTTACATAAGGAACCCTAATGCCTCCTAATATGCTGGTCGGATAAAGCATGCTCTGTAATGTCTAAAGATGAATAAGGCCACCTGAAGACAGTGATGTGATGCTATTGAGTTACGCAAAGGTGGCAAACCCCGGCCCGTGTGCTGCCATTTGTCATTCCTAGCAACATGGCAGACACTGCTAATTGATCAGGGAGCTTTTACTGCTGTGGTCAGATGCAGGCTCTGACTACTTTGCAACACAGCACTCAAGCAATCACTACCCATCTATTAGAGGTGACATGCAAAATGAAACCAATTTGACATCCCTGGTCTCACCTGTGGCTATGAAGGTGGCAAATGTAGAGCACTTGTGGAGGGGAATCATTGCAAGTTGAAGGAGTCAGTAGAGAATTGTGGAATGGGGGTCCCCCGTGTGGCCATAAAGAAAACATTCTCTTCATTCAGTTGGTCTAAGACTAACCCTGATTTTATAATAACATCAATGCCGGAAAAGGTGGGGGCTTGTTCAGAGGCTCTTACCCTACGATACTTTGTCCTTTAAGAGTCCCATTCTTTTATGTTTTTAGAAACTGTCTATGTTCAGCCTCCAACTCAGACCTCTTCGGTCTACCCAATTTAATCAGAAATCCCAAGAAAGGAGTCTAGATAATGGCTTTTTCTGCATAGTTCCCCAGGTTATTAAAAAAGGTACAGTCAGGGTAGAGGATCAGAGTGTTAGAATGCTCACTGATAATATTGCTGATGAAAAGTCCCTCCTAGAGCATTTCAGTGGAGGAGCCTAACAAAGAGACATCCTTAGGGAAACTCCATGGAATCTATTTTTATGTATGTAAATAACTTTGGGGTTTTAGGTCACAGAATCTCACAATAATCCACGAGTCGTGCACATGAGCAACCAGCCTTCTGTGCTCACCTGCTCATACGTGACTGCCTTGTACATGTCACACGAGAATGTGTCGCATGCAGAAATTCACACCTAAAATCAGAATCTGTGAAGCCCTGAGTTATTTATAGGCATTTCCACATAACATTTGGCTATTGTGTTTTCTGTCCTATTATAAACTTTTTGCCCTGAAGGAAAAAATAATTAGTTGCTTCACATTCGCAAGTTTCCTCAAGGTACTTTATTTTTTTCAAAATTGCTACTTGTACTTCCCTGGTGGTTTGCTGGTATTTAGTCTCAGTAACGTATTATTATTATTTTTTTTCCATGACAAAGGAACATTTTGAAGCTTTCATGAAGAGTGAGTCTTAGAAAACTATCTTTGGAATTAGTTTTTCTCCATGGTGCAAAACACACGGAGCTTTTTATTGTTGCTGTTGTTTTGTTTTACATAAAAATAAACAAATTGCTTGCATTGTATGCTCATCCCCTCCCCCAATCAGGAATTCTCTGCATTGATCCTGTCGCTTTCTCAGCAGCACTTTCACCTGAGCTTGAACTGCCACGGTCAGGAGGCCACAAGAGTGGAGAGGCCGCATCCAGCTCTGGACCTCCTCCTCGATTATTCCAGCACACACGCCCACACGCCCACCCCACACCCAGGAAGGTGGGTTATGTACACGTGGTCTTCTCGAGCCACCCATCCCATCTGCTGTTCCTGGTGCGGACAGCTGAAGGCTTTATGTACACTTCCTTCAGGACGCTTTGATGTTTGCCTCTTCATACAAACTTCATCCACCCTCCAATCTCTAGTACTCCTCCTTCAGATGTTTGGACAAATGTTTTATCTTAGAATCAGCAAGCACCACAAATTAGGGCTCCTTCCCCCTCGGCCACACTGTTGTTAAACATGTACCAGCATATAATATTGAAAAGAAGAAGTGGGAACTGCGGAGTGGAATCCAGAAATGTAGCAGGTGCAGGAGCAGGTGAGAGCAGATATAGGCGAAAAATGAGGTGAATAATGGTGAAATTATTTTCTCTCAATATGCAATTGGGTTTTTATTAGGATCAGCCACTCTACGGCAAAGGCAATGCCCACTTCCTGTTCACAGGCCCAGAGGCTTTCAACAGTTCCGGAGGTTGGATTTACAGAGCCCCTGAGAGAAAACACTTCTTACAACAAGGGTGTTAGGTGGATGCTGCACATCTGTCCTCAGAGGTTTGTGAAATTCACTCTCCCATTGATTCGAAGATGCATTGGACAGTCTGTGGCTTTAGAGTCAGAGCAGGGTCAACCCCAATTTGACTCCTATTAGTTAATATGTTGGTAGTTAATAAAATGTCTCCACACGATCCTCAAGAAAATCCATGAAGGAAATTATAGATGGTCCCTGACTTACAGTACTGCAATTAACAATTTTTCAATTTACAAAAGCAACATGTATTCACTAGAGACCACGATTTAAATTTTGAATTTTGATCTTTTCCTGGGATAGCAATATGCAAGACTATCTATCTATCCTCTTCACGATGCCGGGCAGCAGCCACAGTTGCAGCTCTGTCTGCCCCATGATCTCGATGTGACACGCAGGAACTTTGTTGCCAGGCCAAGGTGCTCAGTAGGTTAAGTATATTAAGTGCATTTCTTACTTATGATATTTTCAACCTACAATAGGTTTATTGGAATGTAACCTCGTGGTAAGTCCAGAACACTTATATGTGACTGCTGTGTGCCTCCCAGTCGAGAAGAGATGAAGGGAGGGAGCAGCAGTAGGGGAAGTAAAAAGAATTAAAATGTGTCATATACATCTACCAACTCCCCATGATGAATGAAATCATTACGTTCTGCAAACAAGCACTAATACAAATTTTAAAATATTTTGAATACCTCAAAGCCTGTTAGTCTGCTGCAGTACTCTGGTGGATAAATGCACATGCACATCTGGTAAGGAGCCTGATACAGAAAATCACGGACTTTTGTGTGGATTCATAAGAGACACACGACTCACACTGGGGGCTGAGAATAACTTTTCAGAGAACACAAACACACACTTAGTAAAGAGAACAAAAGAGGGGAAGGGTCTTCTATGCATTTCACAATTCACATGCAGATCCTTAAAGGTTTGAATCCTTGGAAAAATATGTGCTTTTGCTCAAGCTTGAGAGATTGGTGCTAGAAAAGGGCTGCTGAGCTGCCTCTCAACTGGACTGAGCGGCTTTTATTCTCCACATTGCGGAAGCATAAACTGGAGTGAAAATACGAAGCCTTTATTGCTGTGCAGAAAATGACCCTGTAAAATGAGACACTGCTAATACTTGCAGTGTCAGTGAATAGAAAAGGGGGATTCCTAGCCAGAATATAGTTTCACCATCTATGTTTCTAAAACAGTTCAGCAATTACAGGTTTAGATATGTTTTCTAGTTACATTCACTGCATATGGTTTGGAATTACAAGCTACAATGTGTACAAATATGGAAAATGTAGACTATTGTAGATTGTTGCCTGTAAATGGCAAGGGCCTACTCAAGTTCTGGCCATCATAGCTGAGGCATGGAGAAAGTTAGGCATAAACCCTAAAGTAGGGAGAATTGCAGCCAGTTTCTAATCATAGGACTCGAGACTTATCCCAGGGAACACCGTGGCAGTTAGGCTCCTTGGGACTGGGAAAGTTAATTTACGAAGCTTGAATATGGAAATAATCCTCAGGACAAGGTTCCCAAGGAAGAAAGAAGTGAATCCTTGCAGGGACAATGGTGAGAGAAACACAAATGTGTGTACTGGCTTGGAGCAAACGTTGCTCACCAGAATCAGGAGCCGATGAGCCATTTTAGCTCTTCATCCTCCTGTGTTAGAAGAAAATGGAGCTAGGGGATCTGAATTCAACATATATCACATCCTGAGCTCCTGCTCTAATATGGTAGAAAACGGTATTTTGGAGAACTTGGAATACTGGATGCTACTGAACCTTCTCTCAGAGACTAGCTGTTGACTGTATACTATCCTCCCTTTTTTGCAGACACAAAAGTAGACTTCTCTTGTAGTTTGGCATAGTCAGGTATCAAAACTATTCCCAAAGAAATATGAGTATGAATAGTCCTTGCCAGTTCTAGGAATGACCTTTGAGAAACCTTCCATAGCAGTTTCTCCAGGCTCTATTTCCTTGTGACAGTGGGACACTTGCAATTTAGATCTAGAATGTCCACCAAACTCCTGTGTGCTCAGAGGTGTGGATTTGGGGGGGGGGTGATTGGATCGTGTGGACCCTATACACACTAATGAACTGATGTATTCATGAATTTATATCTACATATTCTGTGAAGAGGTGGAACTTTGTTGGAAAAAGTGTTTCGCAGCAGGGGATACCTTTGGAGAATATTCTCTGTCTACTTCCCGGCTGCAAGAGTGAGCAATTTTCCTGTCATGTTCTTCACCATATTGTTTCTGCTTTGAATACAGCCAACCATGGACTTAATCCCTTGAACCATAAGCCAAAATAAACTCTGCTCTGTTTAAATTGTGGGTGTTGGTACTGATACAGATGCCAACGGGGCATGCCCTAGAAGGTAAGGTCATTAGCTGGACAAACCCCGAGGTCCTGAATCACTGAGTGGAGGGGAGGCATGTGTCAGTCAGAAAAAGCATTCTGCACTACTACTTAGGAAGAAATATACTTCTCTGTGTTTGAGCAGTAATGCATTAAAATTCTTCAGAGAGCCATCCTCTGGAGCCCTCACAGAAGCACACTCAGACCTCTCTGCCCTGCTTTATACCCAGGGAAGCTGATCTCCAACCACTGAATGTCCTAGTCTGCTTTCCTTCTGGTTTTTGGTTGACTTTAGACAGCAGGGCATAGCAACAGCAAATGAGAATATGCCATGAGCCAGCAGGAGATGAGCAGATAGAAGAGAGGAAAACGTGTTTGTCCATATGTTCCCTCTTGGTTTTCTCAAGTATTTCCTCTAACTACAACTATTACCAAGTGGTCTTGATGAGGCGCTTCCCAGTATATATCAGACAAGAGGGATGGGGGCTTCTCACTGCCTCCAGCACTTCAGCGCTTTGCCTCTATTATCTGTTCCCTTAGTTCTGTGCATAGCTTTGTAAACAAGTCCTCCCTTAAAATTCTGTTTAATTAAAAACCATGTCGATCACATAGTGTGGTCTTCCTGGGACTCTCGGGGATTCAAACACTATAACAAACTTATTCTCTAATCATAACCCTCCTTGGCCCTTGCACCACCGACTTCAGGGAAATGAAATGAGCCTGCTTTCCACGCCATTCCCATCCTCACCTTAGAGATTGGGAGAGTAACGGTCCAGAGAAGAAAGGAAACTTTCCCAAAGCTCTCAGTTCTTTAAGACTAGAATCAGGGTTCTGGCTGAGACCCCGTGGATGTTAAGGAGAAAGCTTTGTAAAAATGCACAGAGCTAGAATTAGGAGCATTGCAATTCCTTTGCCCTGGACAAGAAATCATCACTCTTGAAAAAGTAAGGACGTGGGCACAGCTGTTGGCAAGAAGTGTGCTGGGAACTTCATCTTAGACTCAGGAATCTGCGCCAGCGGTTGGAATCTGCAGAAGGTGCTCAGAGCTACCCCCTCCTGTGTGGATCTCCTCTGAAAGGCAGCCTTCCAGGAAGCCCAGGAGCCACCCAGTGGGACTCCCACATTCATGTTTATGGGCTCAGAGACGTGTCTTCCCTCATCAACAAACCTCAACTGGGAGTGAATGTGCTGCTTGCCAAAGGTAATATGAGTCAGCTGGGAGGGAGGAGAGGAGGGATGCTGGACCCCAGACAGCTCAGAGAGCTGCAAGCAGATACGAGGACTGGGGTAGGGACCAAACCCCAGCTTGTAGTCCCCAAGGGAACTGTGATTACTTCCTCCTTCCCTCACAACCAGCTTCACGTTTCAGGGGCTCTGGAGAAAGAAGAGGCAAACACGGGCCTTCAGAGATGTGAGATCTCCCCAGTTCCTCCTTCCCCAGTCTTGCTTCCCTGAGATTTTCAAGTGACGTTCGTTACAGTCTTGGGCGGAGGCGCTGTGAGTCTCCGGAGGCTGAGTGTATGCCCGTGAGACTGGTGTCTCCAGCAGCACCCCACAGCCTGCCAGACAGCACTGGCCCAGCAACTGCTACTCCCCTGGCGATGCTGGATAAACGTGTTGAGGATGCCCAAGGCATCAAGAGGCAGGAGTTATTTTAGCATATTTTCCTTCAAATTGCAAGCCTTGAAATTTCAAATTTACCTGCCTCAATGATATTTAGAAAATTCTTTACGAAAAAGAAAGAGCAAATACCCTTTACAGGAGATTTAGTGCTATAATAAAATATAAATTCCACTGCACTTACAAAGAACAGAGCTGCAGTAATTTTTCTGGTGAGCCAGGTTATGAAAAATTATATTCCAGCTAATATGCCAATTAATTCATCATTGGACCAATCATCAAATATTTCTTTATTCCTATTTTATAGCTTTGATTTCTTCAAAAGCCTATACATTCCCTGCATCTTTATTAGATATGGCAGGTAATTCTGTTCTGAGTGCCCCCCACCCTGAGTCCTTGCACCTCTCTGTGGCCGTGAAATTTCTTGTTTCTAAATCTTTCAAGACTGAATCAGTTTCAAGCCAAGTCTTAAAAACCTAGTATATATATATACACGCACACATGAACACACACAAATACACACACACACACACACACACACACACACACACACAGAGCTCATCTTCCCTGACCTCTTAGCTCATTTCCATACTTCAATCTAAACACCTAATCAGACAGGTGTCTCTCTCTATTAGCCTCGTCCTCAGCTGTGGTTCACCTGTTTATCTTCTCTCCCCTCTGGAATAGCCCTGGGAGAGTGGTCCAATCCAATCTCATCAGAAAGTTCAAATAATGTTTTTCTAGCTGAATTTATAATAGATGCCCTACTTTTCCAAATAGAAGATGTAGGGAGGGAGAAAGTCAGTGAGAGACACAGCAACAGATTTTTTTTTTATAAAAATGAGACTGAGGATATAAATTTAGAACTGAGAACTAACAGATTAGAGATTTCAGGTTTTTATTAGGGAAGTGAACCAATAACCAGAGTTTAAATTATTTGCCTAACCTTGCACAACAAGTTATTGCAAACTAAAGATCATGTTGAGGTTTGTGGTTCCTGGTCACATCATAATTCCTCATTTCCAAAGTTTATTCATCTAAGTTGTTCTATAATTATCACATATTAGAATTATAATCTAGTAACTCAGGATATAAAGCAGATAATACAGAACACTCCCTTTAAAATGTATATACTATCTTACAGTGAAGTAAGACAAAACATACATTAATTTAATTTATTAGTCTATGTTAATAATAAAATGAAAATGCCCAACGGTTTCAAACAGCTTTATATTTTCAAAGTACATCCAAATGTATTCACTTCATTTGACCTTGTTGGGATATTTTTTCTTATTTAATTCCTCTTTCGACAGTATCCTTCTGTTATGCTGATGTCCCCCAAAACTTCATGTGCTAATGGGTGGGGCTTTGGGAGTGATTGGATCATGGGGGTGTGATGCTCATGGGTAGATTAGTCCACTGAAGAATTTACAGCTAAATGTGATATTGGAGGGGGTGAAGCCTGGTGGGATCAGGCGGGTCCCTGAGGCAGGAACCGGCAGGGTCTATCTCCCTCCCTTCTCCCTCCATTCTTCCTTGCTTTCCACCACCATGCTGCAAGCAGCTCCCCTCCACCAGGCCCCTCTGCCAGGCCCCTCTGCTGTGCCGCAGCCTTGGAGACAGGGAACTGTGGACTGAAGCCTCTACAAACTGGAAGCCAAAATAAACCTTTCCTCGTTAGAGTCGTGTCCCAGTGATGAGCAACTATGACACCCTCCATGATCCATTCTCCTGCAGAACTTGGAGCAGCAACGCGATCTGCAGAAAGAGTTGTGAGGTCAGCCAAGCAGGTCCTCACCCTAGCGTGGTCCCTGAATGCTTAGTTTACCTGTGTGACTGGGCAGAGAATGTTGGATCAGGTTACTTCTCCCTCGGAGAGCAGAGGGTAACCCATACTGTCCAGGCCTTTGTGTGGGCTCCCTGCACACCTGCTGCCCACAGCAAATGTTCTCAAGTCTCAGGCAGCTCCTCATTCAGTGGCAAGGGCGGGCCTGACAACAGACTTCACAACAGGCTCCTGAGGGCACTCGCACTGCCAGTCTAGGGGCTGCATTCCGCAAACCACTGGGAAGACCTCGTCTGCTCCCACTGGGGCTCAGCCCCAGCTAACAGCCCTGCTGCTCAGACTCTAGATCTTCACAGAAGCTCCGAAGGAACCCGCAGAACCTCCAAGGGGCTGGCTCCCAGGGTCCGACCCAGATCTGAATTTCCTCCGTCACAGTGTACCGCTACATCCGAGAAACCTGAGTGTCTGTCTCAACCGTGAGCGGTAAGAGGGCAGAGGCAGGTTTTGCTGACACTGTACCCATCACCGCACAATTCCTGTCACGGAACAGATTTTAATCCTGCAGAGATGAGCGCTAAAGTAAAGAGAAGTAAATTCAGCAAGGATGTGTTGAGAATTTAAGTTTGATGTGGATCTGGGTCTTCTGTTCACTCTCAGTGCAGGGTGGAGTTAGACTGGTGAAGATGGCAAGACTGCTGGTTATCAAATGTGGCCTCCGCTGGTTCTTTCTCTCTTTCTGTATGAATGCTGCTCCTCCGACCAAGAGGTAGTATCTATTTCCATTCTCTTTGAAACCACGTTGGCCTCGCGAATGGCCTTGATGAGTGAAATGTGGCAGAAATGACCTTGAGCCAGTTCCGCAGCCGGCCTTGAAGAAACTGTGTAGCTTCTGCTTTGGCCTTGGGAAATTAGACCTCATTTAGGAAACCCACCTGCCTAGTTCTGTTGCAAGGAAGCCTAGGACACTGCAGAGTGAGGCCAGGCCAGGTGGCTGTACTTCAGACCTGAGGACGAAGCCTTCTTTGACATCCCAAACAGATCGGCCACCAGCCCCACACAGCCCAATGCGGGGCTGTCTTGCAAGGCACTGAGAGTAAGGGTATCTTGTCAGTCAGTAGCCAAGAACTAAAACATGCACGATGTGAAATTTGGATTGAATGCCTCACAAACTACAATATCAGTATCATTTTTATAGACTAATCTTATGCCACTAAACATCTGTGATCTTTTTGGAATAGAATTATATTCACAATAAATACAGTAGTATAAAAGGTAACTATTTCTATTCAGTGATCACCAATGTAAAATTGTTTATAAGATATTAAACTGTCATAGAGTTTAAGAGTGTGAAATCAGGAATGAAGAGTATTAATACTAGTCATAGTAATAATTATCAGTTATGGCACTCTTACTACCAAATATTAGGTACTGAACAATAATTTTCTCATTTAATCCTCACAAAATGTCATTGAATAAAGGTTTCTACTTCTGATTTAGTACTGAGTAACCTAAGACTACCTCTTAGTTTAGCTGGAATACTAACTCCAATGTCAAATATGTTTTCATTCTATTTCTGTACACATAGATTGTGTCCATACAATAAAGCATGAAAATAATCCAAGCTCTTAAATCCTCTGGTTTTTTGTTTTTTTTTTTTTTTTTTTGGTTGCTGGGAATTG
>QZML01000560.1:3827680-3838153 GCA_016801275.1 Hystrix brachyura
TCAGGGCCTCGTGCTTGCAAGGCAAACACTCTCACCACTGAACTAAATCCCCAGCTCTTTCATATTTATAGAGAGCAGCAATCCTCAAGTCACTGTCAACCAAAAAGTATTGATACACTTTGAGTAACAAAAATAAGTGGACCAATTCCTGACTCAAATATGGGAAAAACCAAGATAGGAAACCTTAAGCACATTTCTTTATCTGGGAAACCTCAGAGGCTTTTTTATACTAATGAGCTCTGTGAATACTATGCAACCTTGCTGGAAATGATTTGACCTTGAAATCCTTTCGGACCATCAATTAGCATCACCTACAGACACCGGTGCTCCACAAAACACAGTTTAAAATACGCTATTATAACAAACTTTCCAGGTGATCAATTGATTGATTTTTAACTGAAACAATTATCCTGGGAGAAAATAGGCCAATGCATAAATACTATCACATCTAAGTTATTTCATTTTGCAATATATGTTATACCTATGTGTACGGTATTTTTTTTTTTTTAAATTAAGGCCTGTATTGAAGTAAACATTGTAAAACTTATTTCTGGTGTAGAGGTTCAGGAGAAAGGAAACCATATCCCAAGTGCAAGCCCACGTCCTTGAGAGGATTCACACGGATGGATTTTATTTCTCCTGGAGCCTGCGCACCTGCTGACCTGTGACTGGAAGAGGAGACGGTCAGCGGTGTTAAACAGGGCGCGTCCTGCGTCCCTCTTCCCACCCATCCACGGAAATCTTCTTCACTCAGCCTTCTCTCCAGAAGGGCTTCTGCCCGTGGAAGAAAATAGACTGAAACATCACCATTGTGCTTGGTTAGAGAACACACATTAGCGCGTTCTTGCAAATGGCCACTTCGCTGAACATGCCAGAAGACACTTTGAGAACCAACTAAAAATAACATGAGTTTTATAACTGAAAGCTGCTTTAGTGCAGAATAGTGATAAAGCCAAGTCTTGTGACAAAATTCTGACAAAATAAGCATTCTGTAATCTCAGTGTAAGAATGTGGGGGAGGATTGGAGCTGGATATTAAAACCCAGATGCAATCACTATAGACACAATTGTAGCAAACAGGAAATGAGAGTTATTATCGGAACCCAATCTGATTGTTTAGACTATACATGTAAGTGTGGTTGAAAAATTCAATGAAATCAAAAAGCCCTTTTGTAGTTTTTTTTTCTTTTTGAAGTACTGTATCTTTATGGTCAGTGAAGCCCTTTCCTTATAATTGCAGTCTAAATGCTGGTGCTTGGAATATTTCTGTTTCCTTATAATCCTTCTTACAATGGCTCTTTTTTTGGTCAATTGGGTTGGTGGAAAATTTTAAATGTTCTGTTGCTAAAGAATATAAAAGCAGTAACTAAAACTGTGGAGCGCAATGAACTAGAGTGTGACTACATAAAAGCTAACTGTGTGCATGTGTAATATTGTACCCTCAAAATACTTGCCAATTATAGACATATGCTTATTTTGCACACACAGACATATACACACACAATCAGGAGAATTTTATAAAATAAAGATTTGACAATAAAAACAAACAAGTACCTAATCTTGGGATTAATAAGAAAGCCCTAATTAAATAATTTAGATTTATTAAAATGCTAAATTGTGATGTGCATATTTCACATTGTTCACATGAAAATTTTGTCAAGGAATAAGATTTGAGGACAGCTTGCTTTTTTTCTCAGAGCAGGCGCTTTGTCCAAGGGACTCATGTTTATAAACTAATACTCCACTCTGCAGAGAAAACATAGAAACTGGGACAAAGCCAATTACCCTGTAGCCACTTTCTTGACCATTTAGATGCATTTCAGTCTGCTTCCTGCTGTCCACAGTGATGTCCGTGTAGTCCAACTGTCAATTTAAATGACTGTTTACACCATGCTTCAGTATGCAAAGACTTATGAAACCTCCTTAAGAAATATATTCATTGTCAACATAATGTATTGATTTGTTATTTGAGCTGTTTGCGCACTTTAACTAGCTTTTTCCAGCAGCAACAGAATAAGGGAAGTTTATCTGGGCATGATGGCACGTACTTATAGTCCTAGTACTCTGCAAGGCTGAGGCAGGAAGATCATGACTTCAAATCCAGATGGGACAACTTACCAACATAGCAAGGCCCTGTCTCAAAATAAAAAATAAAGAAAGCCTGGAGATGTAGCTCAGTGTAAAGGCCTTCAGTACTGAAATTAAAAAAGGAATTTTTTTTCAGCACACTGTGTATTTTGTAGTGGGGAAAATTTTGTGTAGATACTAATGGATGAAAATTACAGTCTTAAATTCTTTTTAATTACAGTATGACTTACATATGATAAAGTCATCCTTCAAAAGTATATTGCTGTACAGGTTCTGACAAATGTGTGCATGTCCCATGTGATCACTCATATCATACAGACAGAAAGCACTTCCACCCATCATTCCAAATAGTCCCTTGTGCCCTTTCTACCTCTACCCCTGTCATCCACTCATCTGTCTTCTGCCTTCCTTTTCTGCCTTTTCCAAAGTGTCATATGAACGGAATTATTCTATGCGAAATATTGGATTTGGCATCCTTCACTTCAGGTAATTCTTTTGAAATTCATCCATGTTGTTGACAGAATGAGTAGTTCATATTTCTGTATTACTGAGTATTCCACTGTATGACTATATTACAAATAATTTCCCCATTCACTAGTTGATGGACATTGGAATTGCATGCAATGTTGGACTATTTGTGAATAAAGCAAAGGACACATATATCGGGTATTTGTGTAGACATATGTTTTCACTGCTCATAGATAAATGTCTGGAATTTGCATTACTAGGTAGTATGATACTTTAGGAGACATTTTTAAGGCTCTACTATACTACTACTACTACTACTACTACTACTACTATACTAAAGGAAGAACACGTGCAAAGGCAGGCAGAAAAATACTGTTTTTCTGTGTGTGTGTGTCTGCGCGCACGCATGTGCACATGTATGCATGTGCAGTTGTTTTCCAAGGAAGTATAAAGTGCCAGGTAAAAAGCAGCGAGAAATACATTTGGAGGCAGGAAAATGTGTATGACTCCAGATGTTGCAAACCAAAAGAATTTAATGAAGAGAATTTATTACTGAGGGACAGGAGAACTGAACAGCTGAGCAAGGAGATCGAGTCAGCCCTGCACTCGGCAAGCGGCAGCACCCTTCCATAGCTGGGTCAGAAGGCTCAAGATATGCTGCTGGCAGAATCAAAGAGCCAGAGATGCTCAGTATGCACTAAAACCACAGGGGAGGCCTTCTAGGAGGACGGAGAACAGCCTGGAAAGCACTTCTCCTGCAGATGCAAGAGGAAGCAGAGAATGACTACAAAGAAAATACCCTCCATCCCATCCCCCTTCCTCAAATCTGTTGGCACCTACCTCCCCTTCCTGGATATGTCTAGCAGGAAGCCCCAGGGTGAATTGTAAGAAATGAAGGAACAGAAAGGAACTGGAACAGAACACTGAAGAAACAATATGAGAGAAAACAAGCAAATGCCAGGTTCAGAGGGGTGAGCAGCATGCAGGGAATGAAGGGCAGGAGGGATCTTGTAAGCAGTGAGTGCATCCTGCTACTCTCTCCACGGCTGCTACTGTTATCTCTCTGCATCTTCCAGAGTCTAAGGCTACAGGCGGTCAAAGACAAACTACAACATAAGATGGGAAGAGGTGGACAGCGAGATTAATACCAATGATAGATTCATAGTATATATCAAAATATCCAAGTTTCTGCAAAAAAAAATATAAATACAGCAAAATTCTAATTAGAATTTCCATAATATATGCAGGGATTAAATAAAATACCTAAAAGAGTACATGAAAATATAAATAGTTAAGAATCAACGAGGAGGGGTGGGAGTTTAAGTCAGGGGTTAGAGTGCTTGCCTAGCAAGTACAAGGTTCTGAGTTCAATCCTTGGCACAAAAAAAAAAAAATCAGGGAGGACATGTTGATATTTCTTTTGAATTCTGATATGCTGGTTTGGAGTATCAGGACCACCAAGCTACCCAGGAATACTTGATTGTGGGCCAGGCCTACGAACATAAGAGCAAAGCAGTGGAATATAAGAGAGAGTACCATTAACAGACCACATTGTGTGTAAGAATGTAATAAGAGGCAATGATGGCATTTAATTCAGTAGGAAAGGATGGACTGCTTAGTAAATGTTACAGGCACAGCTGGCTATCCATCTGGAAGAATATAAAATGGAACCTCCTTATTAGATTATGTTAAAAATAAATTCCAAATGGATTAAAGACTTAAATGTAGAAAGAGAGAGAAAATTTGGGAGCTTTCATAGACATTCCCAGGGCAAATTAAGTATGAACTTACTTGAATTATAAGAAAAATTAAGTTAAAGTTATCTCTAGTGAGAGGTGCCACAAACCAAATGAACACACACACACACACACACACACACACACACACACACTTGCATGTGCTCCCATACAATGAAAAAACCAACAAAAATCTCAAAAAAACTTGAGGAAATGTTTGTAATGAGAACAGACAGATGCCATAGTTAATAATATAAAAAGATCTTTCACACATTTACAGAAATAGAATAAATAATATGAGTGGAAAACAAATGGGCAAAGGATTAGGAGAGAAAATTTACACAGGAGCAAATCAAAATGGCCAACAAATATGTGAAAAGATACTCAAATGCAATAATTATAAGTTAAATGCAAATTAAGATAGCAATGAATATGAATTTACATTTATTAATCTAGCAAATTTTTAATAAAAAGGAACAGATATAGTTACTGAAGGCAAATGTGTAAGGAACAGATCAGCTTTACATTGCTAGAGTACTCTACAACATCTTAAGAAACAGTTTGAAGACTAAAAATTAAAAACACAGATTACCTTTGGTCCAGCACATATAACTCTGGAAACCTAACTTATAGAAGTAAAAACTATTATTCACAAAGGGATTCCCATCAATAGACAGTATTTGAATAAAATAGTGTGTATCTATTGCATAGAATATTCAGAAAAGCAACAAAAAAATGAGCAGGAGTCATGCTAATAGATTTGGAAGGATTTCCACAAGATTTTTCTTTAAATATGTATATTTTTTATAGAAGGAGCGATGTTATAAACCAGGAGTAAAAATTCCTACAAATGGATATAGACAAAAGCTGGTATGAATACATAGAAAATATAAAAGAATATGTAAATTTACTCATCTTTAGTCTTCAGATTGGGTAACTGCAAGGAAGAGACCTCAGGGGTATACAGACATAGGTTTTTACTCACACCCCACACACACATATATTTACTCATAAAGACAAAGTGATGAATGCCCACCACCATCACCCCCCAACACCCCGCACGCAGAAAGGATTTAGCAGCTCTGCCAGTCTCCACTGCCATAGTGGCTTTTTGTTTCCTGCATGCTGAGAGTTTAACCGGAGAGCCTGCTTCTGCAGTCCGTGCCGCTGTTTCTAAACCAGCTATGGGATTAATTAGGATGTATGACCCTGTTTATCTTTATCATTTATTTTAGTTTGTGGTTTTCCTAAGTGATTGCTCAAAAGTTCAGTCAATTACTTTTCATTTTCCCTTGGGTTTCACTGGGAAAGAATCATTTGCATCCATTTCAGAAACACCAGAAAGTAGAAATCATTTAGCTTGCCTGCCTTGGCCTTAGTTTTTTCATCTGTGAAATGAGGATGATGATACTTTGTCCCCATCTCAAAGGGGCAGTGTGAAAATTAGTAAGATAATTAACTGGATTCAGGCTCCTACTAAAGATGCACCATGAAAACGCAGCTTCTTATTCTTCCTAATTTCTTAACTCTGTGGTTTGCTGTGCCTTTCACTTTTGTAACATATGGTGGGGGGCAGAGTACACTTTGTCGGCTATAATTAAGCAGAAGGTAAAACATTGGAAAACTAACAGAAATCGAAGTAAATTTACTTTCTTATAGACAAATAATCAACGATTTTGCAAGATGGCTTTTGGGACATGGGAAATCAACTTAAATCCCAAGAATGATTTTGGTATTCCTGCCGAAGAGAAAATGCACACGCATGCATACACACACACACACACACACACACACACACACACACCTCCCACATACACACCTCTTGAACCTAACTCCTCTTCTTCACCTTCACAGAACTAGGCGGTATTTCCAAGTCCTTATTTTATTTTGCTAGATTACTGAGGTCAGCACCTATGGTTCCTGGATCGGCCCGTTTTTGGTGTTTTCATGAAAGCAACCCTTTTTGAATTTCAGAATGATCTTTCTAAAACACAGATCTAGTCCCTCATGGTCCAGGCCAAAACTCTTCGGCTGTTTCTTCATTACTTTCCAGATAAATCTATACAGTTTTGAAGGTGTTCGATCACTCTGCGTGACTCAACTCCCAGCTTCTCGCGTCGCCCGTGCGCGTGGTGGTTCTGCGGCCCACTCCGCCGGCCCCTGCTCACCCTCAGCTCAGAGGCTGTGGGCCAAGGCAGTGTCGTGGTGCTGGGCTGTCCTCGAATGCCTCGCCTGCTTCATCTCCACTCATTTCACTCATCAGTGCTGACGGAGTGAGGCCCTGCTGGACTTGAGGAGCTGGATTTGGACCCGAAGCTAAGCAAGGCCGCGCACAGGCGGGAGTGCACGCAGGTGTCTAGTCAGAAGAAGCTGAGACAGAGAGTGAGGCAAAGGAAAGCAGAGACGGAGCTAGGGAGCAAGACTTTGAGTCTGGAGGGAGTTTCCTGGAGAGCTCTGCAGCCCACTGCTTAGCTGGCTCCAGTTTACCCTTCTGTCTTTAGCTTTAATCGTTTTAAATACTTAATAAATGTATGTATTTTATGGGCACAATGTAATGCTCTAATTCACTGTATATAAATAATTGTATACAATAGGTAAGTACAATGACCAACTCAGAATAGTTAGCATATCGATCACCTTAAACTCATATTATTTCTTTATGGCAAGTGCGTATTCAACAGCCTCTTTTCTAGCTATTTTGAGATCTGTAGCACATTATCATTAATTGTATTCTCCCTACTATGTCATCAAATGCTAAAACTTACCTATCTAACTCTGCACCTAGGAACTGGATCTTCTCCCCCTTCTCCCTTACTCTCCTCAACGTCTGTCTTTTTGCTGATTTTGCTTCTTTTTCTCTCAAAGCAAACCGCAGGCCCGTCAGTCCCCTTCTTACTTCTTTAAGTGTTGTGCTCTCCAGTGTGCCTCACCTGGTCTCAGAGCCCATGAGCCTTAGTGGGAGCCATGGAACTCAGATGCCAGCCCCCAAGCGAGAATCCAAATGGAAATGTTGTCCATAGGCACGTGGGTGTGAATGTGAGAGGGAACGTTAGAAATCACAGCTAAACGGACCCAGAAAGAGCCCAAGTAGTGTGCTTGCAAAGGCTTGTAAACTGTCCTGGCGTGAGTCTGGGAGCCCTGATCTGTAACTTTTACAGATTCTCAAGGCGTAAATTTCTCCATATGGTCAATTTCAAGCCACCAATGTTTGTTTGTTTGTTTGTTTGTTTTCAAACAACTCTCCAAAGTCCCTATCATTTAAAAACCAGCATTACTGAGCCAAGGTGAGCCAGCAACAAGAAGCCACGGAGCAAAACAAGCAGCCCCGGGACACATACCTCAGTCTTCCAATAATCATAGCTGGTAACTATAAAATAACATAAACAAATAGGCGTAGACCGAAATGGACGCAAACCCAGCCCCCCAGCAAGGAAAGCTGAGTAGACAATGCTCTGGGAGAGGAAAGTCGATGTGCCCTGATCGGAGACAAGGTCCAGGCATACAAGGACATTCTACAGGTGTCCCACATATGCCAGTGAGGTGGCTGATGCCACAGGCTCTCCCTTCATTGCTCCAGCTTCTGGTGGAATATTCCTCATCTGGCTGCTCTCCAGGGTAGGCAAAGCAAATACATCAACTCCATCCGACCTCACAACACTGAAATGTAGTGAGGCAGGATGGCAGGGCCTGGCAAAGCAGGTAAGGGGAGTAAGTGTGACCAGATTCCAGGACACACATGCCAGATCATCCCCAAAACCCTATATGTGGAGTTCTGGAGGGTTCCCGTGATATGTGGACTAAATAAAGAGACCGGAAGCCACGGAAATCCTGCTGCCATGACTTTCCTCATGGCAGCCAGCCTGATGTTTCTCAGGTTGTACTTTTACTTTTTTTCTTTCTTTTTAATTTTTCCTTTCTTTTACTCAGCCTGAGTTCACTTCACAGACCCAGTTGCTCCCTTACCCTTTACTTTTACGTTTTCCAAATAAACTTCACAGTGCTTTTGCTTCTCTTGCTCAATTCTTTGTTTAAGGTGGAAAAAACCTGGAAACTACTTCTAAGGGGAAATCTCAGTATCCCCAAACCTTGTAACATAGGAATCACTCTTTCCACTTTGACAGCAGAGAAACTGAGACTCTGAGAGCTCAAGCCACATTTACTTACAAACAACGTATGAGTAGGAACCATCTGCATGTCCATGTGTCCTTTGCTGGAAGGTCTCAAACTCTTATGTGATAGGCAATTTTTTATCAACCCTGTCCTTAATATAAACAACTGTTGTCCACTTTACAATAACCTGTATTCGTTCAGTATTTTTTGAATGAATTAGTTTCAGATAATGCTTCCAAGAAATCACAAAAAGTGACAGTCACCTGGCAACAAAAATCATCCCCATGTTTTTCCTGAATAGAGGAGCAGGGAGTTCAGGTGACAATCACTGTTCCTTTTAATGCAGAGATTATCTGCCATCTGCTGGCTCCTTTACACGTGCCGGATATTATGTCTTTTCTCACTTATCAGCAGGTGCATCCTAAAAGGAGCAAAGAGCCATCACTACTGTACAGCTGAGAAAGAGAAGTTCAGACACTTACATGACTTGCCAAAGTCTGCACAACTCATAAACAACAGCCTTGCTACTCAGTGCTCAGGGCTGCTCAAGGTCTGCTCTGCACTCTCCTTTGCTGTGGTGGAAATGTGGTTTGTCCCCACCGAACCTCGTGCTGAGATCTGCCTGCCAATGTAACTGCCTTGAATGGTGGTTGGACCGCAAAGAAGTAATTAGGTTGCGAGGGCTCTGCCCTTACGAAAGAATTAAGGTCTTTCTCCAGAAACTAGATTAGCTCCTGCAAACGTGGTGTGTGATAAAGCTAGCCTGGCACGTCTCTTGCATGTGTGCCCTTTTGTGTGTGTATTTCCACTTCTTCATCATGTGTTGAATTAGCACAGGCCCTCATGATCCTATCTGGGACTTCCCAGTCTTGAGAATTATGAGTCTAAATAAATGTCTCTTTTTTTATAAATCACTCTGTCTCAAATATTCTGTAATAGCAACATAAAACAGACCAAAACACCTTTGGCAACATAACCTCTCTATTTCCTTCTCCTCTGTCACTTGCACCCTCAAGTACATCCCCACAGCTATCTGTGGTCTCACCCTGAAGACAGGAAAAGTGTGCAGTTGGTAGCAGTGGGGGAAAGCCATCGCTGCCACATGAACTCTGCTGCTTTCTATCTAAATCCCAAATTCAAACATGTACCATTCAGTGCAGAAGTCGCCTCTGCTAGCTGAACTCCAATTGCATAGCTACTCAATAAATGCTGATTAGAAAGTTCAGGGAATTATGACATGACACGACCACTGGACCCCACACTGCAAGCTTCATCCTAATTGGAGCTTGTCTAGAATCCCTCCAATCTTCTGTACTTACATAGGATTTTAATCACAAATGTGCAGCTCCATCTCATTAGGAAGGGGAAAAATCCGTCACAATGCTGTTAATTGACCTTAATCTAATGTGATGTGTAATACACTCAGCTGGATCCTCAGGCACTCTCAAAATAGAACAGTAAAACACCTCTTAAATCTAAATTATATTTGAAATAGTAGATTAGATTATTTTCTGCATCCTCAAACAAATGGTAGCCTGCTGAAATTTATCTTGCACTTTCCAAACAACGCAGAGGCTCCAGGCTGACATGCCAAATGCTTTATGAGTTTGTCTACCTTGAAAGTCACAAGGGTGTCTTCCTCATTGACCAAAGGGCCAGTGCCTGAAAGAGGATCAGAGCTCTGGTGCCAGAGCTGAGCCTACACCCATCCTGGCTCCGAGGTCAGGGTGACCTGTCCAAGACCGGGTCACCTGCATCAGAATGTGGCAGACCGGGCTTATGGTCAGTTCACCACGTCCCAGCTCTGTGATGTTGGGCAGGTGGTGACTTAGCATCAAGAACCGCTAACTCCACCTAGGTAAAGTGCTGTTAACTCTCCGAGCCCTGCGGACTTGTGAAATTTAGCAGCATTGTATGGAAACAGGCAGACCCAGAGCAAGATCTAAATTTATTCTAGAGATTATTTTTATTATGAAGGAGTGTGAAAAAATCTGTTGACAGGCTGGGGATTTAGCTCAGTGGTTAGAGTGCTTGTCTCGCAAGCACAAGGCCCTGAGTTCAATCCCCAGCAC
>QZML01000560.1:3847440-3867171 GCA_016801275.1 Hystrix brachyura
GAAAAATTTTTTTTTTTTTTTTTTTTTTTTTTTTCAAAAAATTAAAAGAATCACAATTGTAAGACATTTACCATGAAAACTACAAAACGGTGTTGAAATAAAGGATGATTATGTAAATGGATACATCTCACATTCTATAGACTAGAAAAATATTACTAAAATGTTGATTCTCCAAAATGAATCTACAGTTTTACTATAAACTTTATCAAAATATCAGCTGACGTTTTTGAAGCGAGTAGCACATTCATACAAAAATCCATGTGGAAATGCATTGGGCCCCAAATTGCTAGAACATTCTTGAAAATCAAGAATGAATTTGGGGACTCATATCCCTCAAACAAAACACAGTGACATTAACCAAGTCAGTGCAGTATTGGCATTAGGCTAGATAATAGGGACCAAGGTAATCAAATATAGTTTAGGTGCCAGCAATAAATTCTTACATTTATAGTTAATTGATATTCAAAAGAAGGGTGTTGGTACAATTAAATGGGGGGAGAGAAGAGACTTTTTAAGAAATGGCACTGAGGCAACTGGACCCTACATGCATGTAAGTGGAATTAAATGCAATCCTAAGTAATATATGGTAATAATTCAGTTCATAAATGCATAATTTTTAAAAATCTTTGTTAAAAACATACTATTTTCATGACCTTGGTTTAGGCAATAGATTCTTAAAATATGATCCGAAAGACCAATGATGAAAGAAAAACATAAATTATGTTTCATTAATACTTAAAAATCTCATGTGCCACCATCAAAGTGCAAGGAAAATCTACAGAATAAGAGAAAATATTTGCAAATCACATATATGGTAAGGGACAAACATTCGGATTTTTGAAAAAGGACTCATTAATATTTCAGTTAAAAATTAATAATAATCCAGTTAAGAAATAGGCAAATGATTTGAATAATTTTACAAAGAAAACATACAAATGACCAAAAATTCCAGGTAAAGATGTTTCATATCATTAATGATGAGAAAAATAAAAATGAAAATCGCAATGAGATACGTCTCCGTGACCACTGCAGTGACTAAAATATAGAAGACAAACGATGCTGTCTGTTGCTGGAGAAATTAGAACCTTCAGGCATTCTAGTTTGGATTGGAAAACTGTTCAGCTATTTTGGAAAGAGTTTGGCAGTAAATATCTGAAAATGTCAGAGAAAATTACCATATGACCTGGCAGTTTTACTCAGGTCTATACTTAAAGGATTAAAAGTGTATGTTTATACAAAACCTTGTAGCCAAATGTGTTCTAACAGTATTTTTCTTAATAGCTGAAAGTGAAAATAATTCAAATGTTCATCAAGTAATAAATGGGTACAATCTATCTGTATAATAGAATATTATTTAGCAATGAAAAGTAATGATGCTAGGGATTTAGCTAAGTGTTAGAGTGCTTGCCTAGCACACACAAGGCGCTAAAGATCGATCCCTGGCACAAAAAAAAAAGTAATGGGATTGTTATATTTATATTGCAACATTGGTGAATTTTCAAATCATTACACTAAAGGAAAGAAATCAAGTACAGGTCATGTAATACATGATTCCATTATGTTACATGGCTAGAACGTCAAAGTTTAGAGACAGAAAATACATTAGTGGAGACGGGAGAAAGGGCAAATTGAAAGATACTAACAATGCGTGCAGGCTTCTTTGGAGGGTGAGAAGAACGCCCTAAAATTTGGAAGTGGTGACCACTGCACAACTTTGCGAATATAGTAAGTAATGTTAAATCCTACATTTTATTTTATTTTAAATCTTACATTTCAAAAGGTTGAATTTTAAGGTGTGTGAATTATATTTCAGTAAAGCTAGTATTGTGGAAAAATGGGGGAGAAGTACTTTCTGGTTCAAAAAACAAGATGGAGATCTTCAGGCTTTAAAATCCCCAGCATTTAATTTGAACTGCAAATCTCTCTACTTCAGTCATAACAACTACCTCAGTATTTAGTGAACTGCACCCTAGCTTGATGTGGAAGCAAGTTGTTACCTACCAGAAAGGTGTATCCTGGTTACCAAGCAACTGAGCCTCAACCTATAATAACTCTCAGCTAAACTCTCAGCCAATCTCAAGCAGAAGGTTAGCAAGCAATGCCCAATAGGCAGTGGACAAACTTTGGGAATCAAGTAATCTTTTTATGCCATTTCCTGTGTTAGGGTTATAAATACTGATAATCATGACTGGACACTGGGCATTCTGTTCTGTCTTGGCCCCTGAATGCTACCCATTTTTATAACCTTCTGTTGAGCACACAAACTTGATTAATTTTAACTGATCTCTATTTGTTTGTTTTCCAATACTTCTTACAACACAGTGAAATGGGGACAGGATTGTGCTGGGAGTATCTTTTGGGAGCTTTGCCTCAAATCTGCATAACATGAAGAATTACTATGGTCTTTATTAGAGTCAAAAATAGATTTTGGTGAATGAAAGTTCTTACCATTGCCCTTCAAATTTTTTTAAATGATAAAGTTTACAATAATCCACCCAGTCCTTTTTTTATTGCATAAACTCTCATTGTTCCATAAGTCACATTGGGGTCTATAAAACAAAAGCATTAAGCATAAAAGCTTTCCTTAAGCATGCTCTTGAGATTACCCTTTTTATTTGCATTTGCAAATTCAGAATAAATCTCTATTTAATAACACTTAATGATATCGTAAGTTCCTTTTTTTAAACCCAATTATTTTTCAATTAGAATCTCAACTGATTTTTCACATTTCTATGTTCACCCTTAAATAGCAGAGCCATTCCAAATAGACTCTTTCCAGTAACAATTTAAAATATTCTGTAATGAGTATTTTCTTATGTGTCAATTAAAATATTGTGATAAGGACACCAAATTTACCAGTGATATGATGATAAATATGTAATTATCGCTTGACAAAAGTCTTCACCGCAGGCTTTTAGTATCTACCGAATATATTGAAGAAACAGAATAGTTCCTAAAATAATGTCTTAAAATTTTTAATAAACTCCCTTTATCATCCAAGAACTGTTGTCTCACTTATGATCTTGGTTTGGTTGTCAGCAGATTAAGCAGGCAAAAACCTTTGAGGCTGTAGGAAGAATGTATGTGAGAAGACTAAGGACAAAGAAGGAAAGCATGTTTACTACAGAGACTGAGATTAGTTTTATATAATTAGATTCCAAAGTATAAAATAAAAGTAACAAGAATCTTACTTATCTTATTGAACCACTTTAAAAAAAACTATAAATTTTACATAGAGTTAAAAGAAATTATGGCCCGGCTCATAATACAGAATGGCACCAACTCACAAAGCCTTGAAAAAGTAGATCCTAAAGCTCATTCTCATAACTCCAAACTTCTGTAAGTTTTTGTCTTTTCTTTGAGCCTCTCTCAAATTCCTAGGAGCCTGAGTAGAGTGCGGTAGACAGCGACTAGAGAAGTAAAAATCAAGGGTAACCAGATGAAACAAAGAATCTGCACCTCATTCATTCCTGATTTCACTTTGAGATCTCTCCATCGTGGAGACTTCCTGAGTTCAAAGGGACATTTCTGATTGTGTTTCTATATGGAGGCATACTCCAGCTGATGGCTTTAGCTAAAAGAAAATTTCAAGCAATGACTGTTGACTCTGCTATGACTGCCTTGCTATTTGATAAGCAGATTATATTGCCAGCCAGAGATGAAATGTACAACCAGGCATAGCTCTAATCCTCCAAGATGAGACATCTCTTCAGTGATAGTTTACTACATGTGAACAGTTTTTGTCAGCACACAGAAAGGAGGGAGATGAGTGTGATGGTTAGTCTACAACCCCATTGCTGTCCATGATCAGTCTTGTAAAGTAGAAATCAAAATATTCATTCATGGTCTCCAAGAGTATATGCTGCACATCCAGCAGTGAGGGGTTTTGTTTGTTTGTTTTTAGATAAATCAAAAACTCAGCTCACCTCTACATGCCATCTGTAATATAATGAGTTAGTAATATAATAATAAGTTAGTAAGATTTAAAACATAGGAGGGCTAAAAGAAAGTAGCAGACTGATTCCAAATAAGGGACTTGTGAAGTTTAAGAATAGCGGACCAGGACTTCATGGATCACTACTTAGGAAACTCCAAACATGCTACTTAGGTTCTCTGTCTCGCTCTTCTAGCTACAAAATGGGGATAACATACTCTATCACCTATCTTATTGTAATAATTGATAATATATGTGCAAGTAGTGTAACAGCTTGTGTAAAATATGAAATGCCCAATAACAGCTGATCATTAAGAAATAAATTGTTTGTAACTACAGTTAAAGTTTTTGTGATAGAACAAGTGATTCAGCTTTATAATCTGGCTAATATAAATGTGGAAATCAGTCTAGACAAAGCATCCTGTAATCTTCTGACCCCAGATGCAAAAATCCAAAAGATTGTGTGATAGCATATGCCATGTTGCCTGTCTGATTATTCCTGCCATCAGCAGGCCTTTGAGCACGGTTTCCCCATCTCATTTCTTTTTATACACTAGTCTCGTCAAACATCTGCCCTTGTGTGTTGATGAGTGCAACTTGAGCTAGGATGCAAATTACCTTGACACTCTATTCCAGGGATTGGAAATGCTATTTTCATGTAACTGCTAATAGCTGTCCTCCTCAGTAACGCCCATGTGACCTTTAAATATCACAGAAGCTAAGTGCCAAAGGAGAATAATAATGGCATTTTAATTGATTGGTAAATTATTGAGCAGCATTAGCTAATATTCCGTAACACCTCTTCACTCTCCTTTCTCCATTCCATCTTACTGGAACAAATCGTTATGCTCTCTGGAGGGATTCTGTTCTTCTAACATGTAAGTCTATGATGCATTTGACCCTGTCTGCTATGGTGTAACATACAGATTAGCTAAAAACAATGTGCAGATAAATGTTAGGTAAGAGAGAGATGTGGAAAATATATGCCCAAAACCAAATGTCACTGTAGATTCAATTTCACTGCTTCAAATCATTCAGAGTAAAATGCAGTAAATTATACTTTGATTTTTTTCCTGCTGTTTTATAAACAATGAACTCTAAAGTTCCTTCAAATAGGACTCTCTAGGGTTTCTGAATTTCTGACCTCGGGAGTAATTTCCAAGTTTTCATAATGGTCATGCGTGAGTGATTTCATCGTGGTTTTTCCATTCTATAGCATTGCTACCGTTGGAATCATTTTACCTGTACGAATCCAAATGTCCTCCCAGCCTAACCAAACTCTGGCCTCCTCGAAAACTCCTAAACCACCTTAAAACACACAGAGCTCATTCCTTGGAACTATTTGGAATTTTGACAAGATGTCACGATGAAAGACTGTTGCACAGCCTTGTGCCTTTAAATTTTTTCCCAGCTCGCTCTCAATTTTCAGGAAAGTCTCACAGGTCTCTGACAGGTTTCGCTTTGTACAATGGAGGAAGAAACAGGAAGTTGGTAGAGGTTGGGGTCAGAGTCCTTGGAGCAGCCTCTGGGACCTCCAGCAGGAGGTTTTCTGGACCTAAATTCCTTAATCTGTTATCGTAAGGAAAACATGAGAAACTTGGGTGTCCTATAAAGTAGGTTTGGCGCTGACACAGATCCCCTTCAAGAAAGACCTTGCTGTCCTGTGGTCAGCAGCCGGCACTCAGCTCACTGGGGTTCGCCTCAGCTGCAGGGCTGCCTTGCTGGCGGACGCCTCCAGCCCAGAGCAGCCCACAGCTCGTGTAGCCCTTCCGTGGCAGCCCTGTGTGCTGCAGCCCCTTACACACTCTGCACTCCTTGTGGGCTTGGCTCGCACTTTATCAGGCTTCTTTCACAGTTCACCTTCTTCTTCTGACCAGAGTCCCTCGCCACATCATTAAGGATACTGATCTCTGCCTGGCAACTAGGCTCCATCCTTCTACTTTCAGAAAGTAGATAAAATGAATTTTTACTTCTGAGACTGGGGATTGCTTGTGTGCAACACCTGACAGATTCTCTGAAGCTCATTCTGTTCATCTGAAAATGGGAATAATATGATCTAATCCATTGACATGTGATGAAGATCCTTTATCCTGTGTGGTTAGGGTTGGAAATGTACTTGAAATTGTTAGCACAAGCCATACAGCAGTTACTAAGGGCCTTCTGTGTGTCTGATGACAAGATCATAATAAATGACAATTTAAATTCTCAGTTCAGCTCAGGAACAGCCTGAGATGTGACTGCTATGTTTGTCTAGTACAGTGGTGGGGAACCGATGGCACGTGTGCCCAGGCAGGCTGCCTGTGTCACCGAAAGCTCCAAAAGGTTCGCCATCCCTGGTCTAGAGTTTCAGACCTTGAGAAGTAGAACTTTTGCAGGGCTGAAATTTAGCCAGCAACACTGTTCTCCTTCCTACCAATGGGCATCAGGTTTCTGGGCGCCTTCCCCAGGTGGACTCACTCTCATTTAAGGAATGGTGTATTCCCCTTAGGAGTAGATTCAGTGATGTCTTAAATCTTTGGAACTCCCTGTGAGTATTCATCTGTGTGTGTGGAGAGGATTATAGCAACAACCCAGAAGCCCAGAGCTAATCTCTAAACTTCCAGAGAGATAAGGTAATGTCCTCACTCCTGAGCCCCAAGGGATCAGATGTGCAGGTCCAACCGCCCACCAGGGACGGGCCGTGTATGAAGGCAGAACACCTTCAACACATCTGTGAGACACATAAATGGGAGAGATAGACAGGCCGTCCTGGAATGTCGCAGGCATCAGAAGTAATCAGAAGTTTGGTTTTTTTTTTTTTTTAAGTGAAAGACTAAGACATCTCATCTAGCAATTGATTCTCCTTTGCAGCCCATCTCACTCCTCAGTGGGAGACGCTCAAAGCAGACAACTGATAAGCCCTGGAGTCACCTGTCAGCTCTGCCTCTGTAAATCAGTTCATAGGCTGGCAGTCTAAGTGACAGCTGCCTATGTTCCCTTTCCATATTTATAGCATGGTAGGGGGTAGAGAGGTATGTAGAGGGATTTGAAATTGACCTTGAGTAGTTAACACAGGCCCCAGCTGCAGGGAAATAAATCCCAGCTCCCTCTGATATGAGGGGCAACAAGTGACCCTAGATGTTTCCTAGGAGCCCGTTGCTAGTTCTGCCATGTGATACAGAGAAGCAATAGTTGCTGAAAACACATACTACCGAGAAGGTTGATGAAGTCCAATCCCTCTAACCTCCATCTGAGCTGTCATTGCTGGCCCCATGCTCACAGCTCTCACTGCTTTCCTGCCCAGAGATCTGCTGCTGCGGGCTCCTCTGTGTGTCTTTGCCAGCACCAGTGACACTGGATGGTGTGTGCCACGTGGCTGACCCTATCCCCCGTGTCACCGGGCTCCTCAGCCCCTGACCAGCAGGAGTCCCCCACACCTAGTCCCTCCTTCCCAGCCTGCTCACGCAGCATTTCGGGTTGTAATTCCAACAATATCTACTTCGGTCTGTAATCTCAGATATGTCACTTTGGCCTCTGTTATTTGTCCGTGATACAGGGGCTAGGAATAAATTATTTCTAAGGTCATTTTCTACTTATTTCTTGTGATTTTTATGACTGTATTTCATGAGTCCTGGGAAAAACTTCAGTTTTACCTTATACATCTAAGACAAACAGTGGATATTTTCTCAGATAGAAGTGGAGTTTGGCATCATCTGGACCCAAGTCACACCCGAAGAGGTGTTCATCCACAGCAAATCCAGGCACCACTACCTTAGGCGAGCCCAACTCACAACAGAAAGCAAGCCAAGGACCTACCAAGAGAAGTGGCCTGGTAAGGAGGGTTTCTCCTGATCCTCTTCAAGGACAAAGATGAACAAAGACACAAGGACCAGAGGGGAGGAAGAGAGGAGGGGAAGTGAGAGCAATGAAGATGTGCCACATACAGGATCCTAGTAACTCCAATCAGGCTAAGCGTATGGCATGACAGGAGCTAAGACAATATCAATAAATATGAAAAAGGTAATAGGGGAATGGGGGGAGGCAACTGGGGGAAGAAAAAGCTGTAATTTGTGCATGTAACTACTCTCCAAGAAGACTGTAAACTGCGTGAGTTGCAAACATGTACTAAAACAAAACAAAACAAAACAAAAATGCAAAACAATGGTTCCGAAGCTAAGAAGCAACAGAAAGGACAACCTGGAAGCAAGTACTTAAGAAAAAGCAAACAAATAACAGAAAAAAAACAAACAACAACAATAACAACAAACAACAAAACCCTGGTATCTCTTTGTATTTTTGGGTATTCACAGGCAAAGATTTTATTTTCAGAGAGATGTACAGAGCTGGAAGGTGCCATTTCCTTGCTCAGGACAAACAAGATCACAGGTCAGTCAGAAATGTGAAAGAGTCACAGTCCACTTTGTTTTGTTAAAGCAAAATCCTGGAGGCTGTGAAGAGACTTATTTAGCTTACAGCATGGTGCCAACGTCTGCTCGGTTCTGGTAAGACTCTTGGTGGGTGGTATCACAATGGTAGAAATGTGTGCAGACTGGCGAGCAGGCATACAGAAGAGGACTTCTGGGAGGGTGTCAGAACTCTTAGAACAGCCCGTTTTTGAGGGCACTAATCTACTCTGCAATGACAGCATTAATCCTTTGCACCTGTTCAGCCCCCTCACACTCACACACACACACACACACATATGAACAACCACTCAAACTGGAGTCAAAGGAGACACAAAGAACTCTTTAAGATGAAAATCACTTGATAAATGTTAAATAGAGTTTAGACCAAATCAGAAGTCCTGATGTTTTATTGTTTCTTTCTGCTTTTAACCTCAATATGGTCATTTTAAAGACCCCCACAGCGTTCAATGCTTTAATTTTCTTCCCTGGGTATAAGATAATTTGTTTTCAGTTGAAGTAACATCTGTTTCTGGAGATAATTAAGTTATTAGATGCTGATCAATTTAATAAAGCCACAAGGCTTTCCTGACCTCTTTATACATAATCAATAAATTTAGATGCAAAATGTGAAAACTTTACATTTTAAAAAATGATCTAAATTCTCCATTACCACAGCCATTTTGCAATGATGTGGTGCTTGCGATCACAGAGCTATGCAAACATGACAGACTGGAAGTAAAGAGTATTAAATCATTACAGAGTGGCAAGAGATGGGCCTGGGACATGGGTGATCTTCATTTTGTCCTTGAATGACAGTTCCAACTCCTTATTATCTCAACTACTTTTTATTTTGTATTGCCAACAGTTACTGTTTCTATCCTGTTATAATAATCGTTCCTACAGTGTTCTAGTCCAGGTAGCTTCATTTAGTTCTTCTGGTAATCTGACAAATAATTTTGAATAGTCCACATTTTACAGAAGGCTGAAAGACAAGGTAACTCTCCGGGTCTTCCCAAATAGGATAAGGATCTAGACAGTCTCTGGACTTTGACAATTAACTTCCATTCTAAACTACACTTTCATTTCTTTATTGCACCACTAACTGGACACATTTTTCCAGGGCTATTATTATACACTTACCCGCTTCTCATATGATGACCTGTGAGAGTTTTTGGGAAAGCAAACAGTATCGATTGCCAAAGATTTCAAAAGACATCACTCCATAATTACATGTTTCTGGGGTTTGGGCAATTAGTGAGTAGACAATCTACATTATTAGTAGTAGGAGTAAATTTACAAGTTGACAAGGAAACTATTGAAAATATAAATCCGAAGTAAGATTAAATAGTGCAGGTAAGACCTGTACCTTTATGAACTTCTTAGTCACTGATGAAATTAGATTTCTATTTTAAAGTCAAAATAGAATTCATGACTTTAAACTTCACCTTAGTGCCAAACATGGGAATGTAAAAGCAAAAGAGCCCATTTGCAGTTTTGCTGTCAAATCTAATATTTTTTAAACAGTGTATTGCTTTCATTTGGAGGCCTGAAGGCAAGAGAAAGACTCCGGGGTGAAGGAAGAAATCAAGGCCTGCAAATCCAGGGACAGTTATTAAAACAGTAATACACAAATGAGTAACTGGAATCATTTTCTTAGAGGACTTGATTCATGGAAGAAAAACTTTAATTGCTGTTGCAAAAACATTTTTATGAAGTAGAAATTGGTTTCAATAACATTAGTAGAGAATATGTTCTCGAAAGTGGGGGTAACTGGGTGTAAAGTTCCGACAGCAATTTAATAGAACAGTCCCGGATTATCAGGCTGAGGCCAACACCTAATAAGGATGAAAGCCAAATCTAGTATTTTTCTTTCATTTTTGACATTCCTTTTTATTTAGGCCATGAATAGAGGTAATAACAAGAAAGGCCACAGTGTGGATCAATGACAAGATAAAAGTCATCTGTGTATGAAGCTACCTTCTGAGCACAATGCTTCAGCCTCAGTTTTCTCACAGTATGAAAGTCAGACTGCTACCCTGTCTCAGATACACTCACTTTGAGGATCAACGAGAATGTGTGTAATTCAGATATTCTGAAGAGTAGAAACAGCCAGATCCGTACAGTGTCACTTGTTAACAGTTCATTGTTAATTTCTACATGACACTAGACTTCCACCCAAGGGGAGTCATTACTTTCATATGCTCATTCCAAAATCAACCGATAATGATTTCCAGCAGAGAATCCAGTGATTTTCATCCACAATATGGATGAAGTTACTTTTATTAGTAAATAATCAAAAATAGTGATATAAACCAAACAAGGACTCATAAGTTTGCTAGTTGCTCTTCCTTGCTTCTCTTACCATGTGCATCTGTGAGAGGCGCTATGACTCAGAACAAAACAGCACAATGTGAAGCTCTTTCATTATTGCTATTATTATTATTATTATTAACTCTATTCAGTAACAATAGAGTTAGACTCAGCAAGCCTTTGAAATTAGATATTAGGCACAGAATTTGAAAAATGCACCCTACCTTAGGCATTAAATATAATGGAGATTTCACATATAATTTTAATAGTGAACACTAAACACTAAGGTTTAGAGAACAAGAATCTCAGCTGGGGATCATGTAAAGCTATAGGTAAGTCTCCAGTTACCCCTGGCATTCTTGTTTTGTAAATTTGTAATTTTATTGTTTTTACGTATAGGTTTCTTAATGCGAAATTCACTGGTGTATATAAAGTTTTATTCCCTGTGTTTGGTTTTAATGATTTCCACTTCTTAAAAAAATCTGTACACATAAGAAGGCAGAAAATCCCTTTCCACAGAGGAAGATACTAAAAAACTGAAATAGATCACTTTAAAAAAACAGGAAAAAAATTGAGCTCTTTTACTCTTGGCTATATGAAAATGAGTGTAAGTCCTGGCCTAGTCTCTGTGTGAAGCATTCTAGGATTGTACCGTTTCCATGCTTTTCCATATGGTTTAGGACTTTTGCCTTCACTTTTCAAACTTAACCAACTATTATTTTTTTCATTCCCCTTATTACGTTTTAAAGGTAAAGTATAATTCATGTGCATTTACTTTAAACATATAGCTTCCTTCACTTGTTCATGTGTATGCGGCTGTGCGCCTGCTGCCCACATCCAGCCACAGGTACCATCTGCAGCCCCCACAGACTTCTCCAGCCTGTTCTACCTCTAAGCGCCTCCCCAAAGGAAATCAGTATTCTGAATGCTAATGGCAGAGGTTGGTTTTGTCTGATTTAGAGCTTTCACGTGATTGGAATTATAACTAAGTACCATTATTAAAGTTGCATTAAAATAGGATGCTTTGGAAGACCTCCACTTGGTACTTGTAATTCTTCTATCGTCTCCTCTGGTCCTGTGTGAGATACATGCAGTAAATCATTTTCGCTTTATGCATGGTTATACCTGGAAGATGATCAGGTGCAGTTTCTTTCTTTATCGTATCCCTTCCAGAAATAAGGTAGCCAACAGCTCTCTTTTAAGGACATGCAAGAGACCCACATCAAATGGAGTGCCATTAGAAAGAAGCAACTGACAACCAAATTCCTTTGGCTGCTAGGAAATAAGGAACCATTCATTACTTTTTTATGTTTTATTTTGTTTTGAAGCCTTCCTTTCTTTTCAGTACATGTTTGCAGTGTGTAATGGCTACATTCTCTGTGCAGGGTTGGTACATGTACGAGACACACCTTAATTCCTCTTTCATTCCCTGCTCCTCCCCTCCCCACTTCCACCTCTTGATCTACTTCCCATTTGAGAATTGTCCTCGATGACCACTTGGAGTTCTTCCATGGCCCCTGTCACAGCAAGCAAGATGCACAAGGCCACTAGCCCTACCGGGCACGGTGGCACTCACCTGTAATCCCAGCACTCAGGAGGCAGAGGCAAGAGGATTTCTGTGAGTTCCCGGTCAGTTTGGGCTACACAGTGAGTTCAGTGCCATCCTGAACTACATAGCAAGACCCTGTCTCAGAAAAACAAAAAACAAAACAAAACAAAACAAAAATTAAAAAAGCCCTATACAATCCCTATACTAGGTGACACCAGTGAGAAATGAGGGGAAATTAGTAATTAAATATACATGAATTATGATGGGAAAGAAAAAATCTGAGCAATCCTGTCAGAAAGATGTTTTGCCACAGACATCATTTATCTTGCCCATTTATTATCTAGTACATAGTTATAACTATTTGTTATTATTTGGCAATAATTTTTTTAAATCTTGAAATAAATATTTTCAGTACTAATGAGTTCAAAAGATTGAAGGCTGCCCATCAACAGATGAACGGATAAAGAAAATGGGGTATTTATACACAATGGTGTACTACTCTGCCATAAAGAACAAAACAACAAGTCATTGCAGGAAAATGGATGCATCTTGAGACCATAATGTTAAGTGAAATAAATCAGACACACAAGCTTGTATTTTACATGGTTTATCTTATATGAGACACTCAAAATATAAATGAAGAGCCAAGTAGAAGAGCGGTAATAGGAAACAAGGAGAGAAATCTTTTGCAAACGGGAAGGGAAAAAAGAGATGAAGTCAGGGGGAATAGAGGGAAGGGGAAGGGGTTAAAAATGAATTAAAGTATGTTACTTACTTGTGCCAGCTCCCTATAAGGAAAGTGATCATTATGTATTACAAACATGCACTGATACAAGAATAAAAATTGAAAAGAAAAAAATAATGAAAATGAAAAATATCCAATAATTCTAAATGAAGATTTAAAGAATGTTTCATGAAACATTACATACTGAATTTTCATTTTTTAAGAATGTAGTGTGCACTAAATACGTGTCAGCCTTTATTATCAGCTACACGATATAACAGTGAGATCATCAAGATACAAAAATCAAAAAAAAAAAAACATGTGAAGAAACATAATCACTTACTTCAAATGTTGGTCAAAAGGCATTAACTTTCAGTTGTAAGTTCTGAAGATCTTATGTACAGCATGGGACTGCAATTAACAATACTACTGTAGACTGGATAATTTGCTGAGAAAACAGCTCCTAAACATTTTCATAAAAAAAGGTTTCCATGTGAGATGATACATATGCTAATTAACTTGATTTTGTTAATTATTTCCCAATGTATTTGTAGGTAAAATCATCATGTCGTACATACAGTGTGTGTGTGTGTGTGTGTGTGTTCTTTTATTCATCACTTAAACGTCAATAGAGTTGAGAAAAAATTAGCTACTACTCTGAGATGATGCCTGAAAATGATTTAGTGTTTGTATCTGCTGATACGTACAGAAAAGTTGTAAATATCACTTGGGTGCACAATTTGCTTTTTAAATCAAATGACCATTTGCTTTGGCCAGTATCCAAGACGATCTACAATGATTCCCTCTTTCTCTTATTTATAGTTTTGTGTAGATCCCTCTTCTCTATGGTAAAAGCAACAGTACATCAATTCCAAGATTGAGTTATAAAAGTTAATTAAGTTTCAAGTTATAAAATCTGTTGTTCCATCTCTTCTATAATGCACTTTCTCTGTCTCCCTCTTTCCTTCTCCCTCCCCCTCTGTCCCTCCTTCCTCTGCTCTCTCCCCTTTCTCCCCTGGGAGAAGCCAGGTATTCGGCCTTCAGGAGACTCAAGCATTTTACTACCTACAGAGAAAACTACAGGGTGATAAACCAAAATGTCTGCCCAAACGCCAGCAAAGAACAGTTCTGTAACTAACCTTTACACTTTATTGGGGTCACCTGGAAGGTGACATTCCACTTGCAAGTCATTCAGTTTGCTTTTCTAACCACACTTTTGGTGTGATTTGAGATTCAGAAATAAACAAAGGTCCAGTAGAGCCAAAATAAGTGTTCAGATCCCTCTAGACCACCCAAATCATCTTATCTGTAGTGTTAAGTGTCTTTTCCACTGAATTGCTTTTCCCAGAAATGTTGAGATTGTTGATTTTTATATTTGCAAATCATAATAAGGAGAAAAATTTCAATGGAGAATAGAGTATTAAGGGGCAGAAAAGATTACTATTTTGAACAGAAACCTTTAAAATAAACAGAATGAAAAAAAAATAAACAGAATGAGAGTGAGGGTGTGCACAAAGCCAACTCCCTTGGCCAACCCCAGAGGTTATGTCGCTATGAGAGTTCAGTGGCTCACGCGCCCTGCCACACCCCTCCGCTCTAGGCATGTCTTCCCTTTACTCTTTGGCCATAGTTCAGCGCTGCTGTCTAAAAACCCCCAAACCCAGTAACATAATACACCCACCATTTGTTATTTTCCATGAATTTTTGGTTGCCTAGGTTTCGGTGAGTAATTCTTCCATGCCATGAAGCGTGAAAGTCAATAGTTTGCAGCAGTCCCCAATCTTCTTGTGCCCCACAGTAGGATTTCATGAAAGGTGTCTTTTTGGTGGGGAAGAGCAAGATGGTTTGGGGCGGAATCAAAGGAGCGGGCCACCTAGCTCCTCTGTACACACAGTTCACGGTAGAGTTCACGATCCTGTGAGAATCTACTGCTGTCACTGATGGGATAGAGGCAAAGCTCAGGTGGTAATGCTAGTGACAGCAAGCAGGTCTAAATCCAGAGGAGGCTTCCCTTTCTGGCCACCTACTGCTCACCTGCTGTGCTGACTGGCTCCCGATGGCCCACAGACAGGTACTAATCAGTGGCCCAGGGTTTGGGGATTCCTGTCCTATCAGAAGCCTGGTACCGCAGGCGATGATTTTATACCCAAGTCTTGAAATTCTTGGCTCAGTCAATTTCTACTAGAAGACTATCAATGTGTTTCACCTCTTCTTACCTTTCTACTCCTAAACCACTAAGAATAATTCGTATATAATTCTGGTACACTCTACTGCTGCACTATTTCAATGTTTTTCATTACAAGATGATAATGCACGGCTGAAAATAAAGGCATCCCTTTTCTGTTCAGAGCTTTACTAAGACCTGCCACCTAAAGTTCAGATAAGTGGAAGAAACATGCATGTGAATCGCCGTGCTCTGTAAGAATTTTAGGAGGCAAGAGAAAATGTGTTCGTCCTGTCAACAAAGGAAGTCAATTCCTACTGGAAGGAATGAATTAAAATTTGAAGTTGCATTTTTTTTTTTAAGAAAAAGGAGAGGGAGAGAGAGGAAGGAAAGAGGATGAAGCAAGGAATTAAGGTGTGCCATGTGCCAACTCCACACAAGGAATAAACATCAAGTACAGCAAAGATGTACTAATGAAAATTTAAAAATAAAAGTTCTGATATTCTTTACGGTATCAGCACTTGATATTTTCTGCTTTATATCATATAGGTGAATGTTTTGTGGAATATGATTTGTATTGAAATATATATTCTGTGAATTTTAAAAGGTACATTATTTTTCATTTCTTGGTTGATTATATTCTGGTCACAAAATATATTCTATGATTTCAAACACTGGTTCACAGACCAGAATATGGACAGTTTTTGAAATGTCCTATGGCTATTTAAAAAGAAAGTATATTTTAAAGTGTTTGGGTGCAGGCTTTCCTACATATCCACTGGCTAAGATTTTTCAAATTGCTTTCTTCTTTACTAACTGTTCATTCCTTCTATTAATTACTGGGGAAATTATGTTAAAATGCTCACTGTTATTATGGATTGGTCAATATTGATTTCTTCTGATAATTAGGTCTATCTTTTCTTTAGATGCATGGATGGCGAGAAATAAACTAGTACACTCACTTTGGAAATCAGCTTGAGGTAAAAATTCCGTGTTTCTATGTCCTATGACTTAGCCAGTCCACATTTTGAAAAGAAACACTTGCTTTTGTGCAATATGCATAAGACATATAAAGAAAGTGCAAAACAGTGGACTTAAGTATACCCCCATCTGAAGATAATACTAATGTGCGTCAATAGTTCAATGAGTAGGTGAATTGTGGTATATTCATCCGTTGAATGGCATATCATAGGTCAATGAAAAATAGCAATCTCTAGCTACATTTAATAGCACAAATAAACATCATAGAAAAAACGGTAGCAAAGAAAGAAAATATAAGAGCATCCTTATGGTTTATATCTAAAGTGTCTCCCAAAAGTCTCATGTGTTTGAGACCTGGTCCCCAGCGCCTCAGCGGTGGAGGTGGGGTTTGTGGAAATGAGGGCTTTAACTCCGTCAGTTGATTAGTCCAGAGATGGATACAGCTGGACGGTGTTCTTGGGACATGATGGAAACAGGAGCTGTGGCCCAGTTGGAGGCAGTAGGTCACTGAGGCAGTTCTTGAAAGGACACATCTTGGCCCCATCCCTTCCTCTCTGGGTCTCTACCTCTGTTTCCCGGCTGCTGTGAGGAAAGCAGCCAGCTGTCTTGGGTGTGGCCTTGTACTATGAAGTTTTTTGCTTAAGACCCAAAATCTATGGAGCCAGCTGATCATGGATTGAAACCTCCAAAATTGCCAGTCAAAATGAACTTTCCTTCCTTTATGTTGATTTTCCTGAGTATTCTGTCTCATTTAAAAATACATGAGTATACCACCCACATAGAGACCAAACCCAGCAAAGTAACATAGCTTTAGAGTTCTGAAAATGATCGCTTTAGTGAGGAAGATGGCAAACTTGTGGGAGACATTCCAGGGACAAGAGGAGATGTGAGTGATGATGTGATTTTATTAAACTGGTGATGAGTAACAAGGTTTATCTTTCTGTTAATTTATTGAGTGAAACATTTACATTTTGGACTCTTATCTGTGTACTTGATATATCAATTTAGAAGAAAATTAAAAACATGTTGTTGCTTGTCAGAATACAGGAGCATGGAGTGTCTCAGTTTGCTTTCTGTTGCTATAATTTGTTAGGCTGGAGACTTTATCAATAAAAAAGTTATTTGGCCCAGGACTCTAGCAGCAGATAAGCCCCATGCAGCATGGCACTGGTACCCTAAACGGCCCCATTGGCCACATCATGATGTGAGAAAAGCAGAAAGGAAAAGAGCTGTGTGGAGAGCACACCAAGTACGTGAGGTGGACTAACAATATGATAACCTGCTTGAGGAGGACTAATGTGCTTCTTTGCAGACCAACCCACTCCATGAAATCCATCCCTTCCTAGAACGGAGGCCCGTGACCCTGCCACCTTCCATTAGGCCCAACTCTGAAAGATCCCACCTCAACGCTGGCCCACCAGGGGCCAGGCTTCCAACAGCCAAACATTTGGGGGAAACCATACCCAGACCGCAACCGAAGGGCTCCTAGACAAAGAGAGAAATGGAATAGGAACAGATGATAGATGAACAGCCCAGACTGCGTTGGAAACATCAAAGATTTCAACATGAACAGATGAAGAAGGAGGAATACAGTGAAACCACTCAGGTCTCAACACACCATCTATGATTTTTTTCTAGGGCTATTCCTCCCTGGGATGAGGGAAAACTTTGAAAATATCAAAATACTGCTTTATTTTCTTTAAAAACAGAAATCTTGAAGATGTAAGAAGCTCAAATGAAGTCAAGTCCACCAACTAATGGGTATCAGTGTTCTTTCAAGCTTTTTCACATGCTCTGTATATATTGGTTTTGTGACTCATAAATCCTACTCATTGGACTGCTACTACACAATATGAAGTATATATTGTAAAAATACAAAAACAGAAAATTATAAAGCTGTCTATGAGTAGTAATTTCACCATTTTCCTCAATCAATTTAGATCACCCAGAATTTGACTCTCCAAAGCACGGACTGTGACATCGCTGTGTTATTAAGGTGGCCTGGAAAAGCGGACCACACTGTGTCTTCAAAAACAGGTTTTAGCACCAAGTGACTTTGGCATCCTCAGAAGATGGTGGGAATCTTTGACACACACCCATTTCCATACTGAAAATCTCTAAAAATGTAACTCTTGGGATTAGTATTTCGGTGGAGACTTTATGGAAAAACATGGACCTACAATTGAGCCTTGAGCGAATCATCGAACTGTTAAATGAGCAGCATGAATTTATGAACATTTCAGTAATTTGGACTATGAATGTGAGTTTGGGAGAAAATTTCATTTCTTAATTTGGATGCAATTTAAAAAGAGTTTAGGTCGCTCTTGATTCATTGAGAGGAGCAATTATGTTTTGAGTGTCTTTATATTTTCTATATTTAAAATTGAGATTTGAGATCAGAGAGATTTATAACTTCTCAACAACCTGTGTGGAACAACATTTGAAAACAGTTTTTAAAAAATAGACAAAAAAATAAACCCCTTCCATGTATGTTTTCCTAGAAAGGTCAGCAAGGCAGGGAAATGATCTAGGTAACTGACATTAGAAATAGAGCAAATAGCAGAGCTCTCCCAAGTTAGGGTTTCTGTTTATCTAAAACAAACAGACACTGCACCTGACGCTGCTCGCCATATAAATGACTTTTTCAGGGAACATGTAAGAAGCCCAATGCATCCTCTAAATTGGTTACTGTCTCCGTATCAGCAGAAACTGAATTATGCATGAAGGTGATCCTGACTGAGATGAAGACACAGCTTGCTCAGAGGAAGATCCTAGAAAGTTGCAGGCAGATAACAAATCTGCTCTCCCTTAAATGATGCCAATAACAAGCTCGATTGCACTTGAGTTATGAAGTAGTAGTATGTAAGTTAAAAATTTGAAAAAAAACACAAAAAGTGCTAGTTTCAGCTCTGATGTGTAAGGAGTTCGGAGGTCAGTACTATCCTTACAAGAGAAAACAGAACAAACTGAAAATCAATGACTTTTCTTGGGCTCATTGGAGAATGGGTATTTTAGTGCAAACTGCCATACTGCAATCTGCAGAGACAGGGGAATGCAGAGTTCCGACTGAGGTGTGCTTATCTGGAACAGAGACTGCTAGAGATAAAAGCCAGGAGGAACATTTGCATGGTAATTGATAAATTACTGGGGGCAGAGTGCTAAAAAAGAAAGTGCTTCTCTCTATTCACACACTACCGACAGGACAGAACCTGTGTGGAAATTTCTCTCTCGTTATGTAACTTTCCAAATTTCTGGGTATATGTGGGGTGTTCTACAATTTAGTTCAATTATAGGACTGACAGCCAGAGTTACAGAGAACCACAGGGTCAGGAGTTCCCATGACCCCTTTTCAGTTTTGATAATTTACTAGAATGGCTCACAGATTTTAGGAAGACATTTAACTTGCCTTTTCTGTTTAATTAGAAAATATACAGTATGGGAAGAACAAAATAGAAGAGATGCGTAGGGCGGGTATGCACACTGGGGTGCAGAGCAACCTTGCGGCTTCGTCACATGTGCGTGTATTCACAAACCCAGAAGCCCTCTGAATCCATCGCTTAAGATTCTTACAGAGATGTATTATTAGGCACTGTGGCACTAGTCATTGGCCGTTGGTAATTGAACCCAATATTCAGCTTTGGAGTTTACATTCAGGCCAATTTTTTTTTTTTTTTTTTTTTTTTA